>OU015494.1:6160555-6360555 GCA_907164885.2 Dolomedes plantarius | reverse complement strand
TTTACACGTGCAAGCGACAGTTCAACAATTCATCTGTCTTAATAAGGTAATTATCCTTTTATTTTTTTATTGCTTACATCAAATTATTATTTTAATGTTTAAAGAAGTGGGATATATAAACAAAATTAAATTAATCACTAATTATTTTGCTCTTAGAACATATTATTTCGTTACGATCATGCTACTTCGGCTTTACGCTCGTCAAGTTCAAAACCGTAAAGGATAAGTTTTTTTCTAAGTACGTTTTGTTTCTGCTGGTATAATGTTGAGTATAGCCAAAATTATTACGAAAAATTGTGAATAGGAAATCTATGTCATTTATATTTGCATAGGAGTCGTTACAACAGATATTGAAATTTGCTTTTAAACATTTTTACTATTATTTTGATATTTAAATAATAAAAATTTCAAAATATATTTTATTTGATTTCATTGAGCATTATTATAAATATTAAATAAATATAATATTAATATATTAATTATAAATATTAATAACATTATATAAATATAAATTATTAAAAATTTTATACTAATATAACTTTTTTAGATGTCAACGATGTTGAGTGGGAAAAGGCATAAGTTTCTGACTAAAGAAGAAATTCTTCAAATGTTAGCAGCCTCTGATTCTGAGCTTAGTGATCTCTCAGATGATGATGATGATGTTACTGACAAGACATACGTACCAAGAGTATTGGAAGGAGAATCAAGTTCTGATGAAGAGGATGATGTGGCAACTGATTTACTTAAAAATGAATCTGCAACAAATTTCGAGAGAGAGATAGGCCTACTTCATCAAAATCTCCTGAATCCATTCCTCAGAATTCTATCTCCAGACCATCTACTACCATTTCCCATGCTGTGATGAAATTTCAAGGAATTTTAATTTTTTAACTTTTAAATTTTTAATTTTATTCCCTCAATTTCTTACCAAAATTACTTCTTTAATTTTTAAATTCTTAATTTTTTACCTTTTAAATTTTAGCTTTTCCTACTTTAAATTTTTAACTAATGAGCACACGTACCTTGGTATTAATGACTTGCTTACAGGAGATAGTCTTCAAGACCTAGGCACTCCACAGAATTTGATTTGAATTTGGATTTAAATTTGTGTAATTTCTGACTGGTTATTCATACATCACTTCTAAGATGAACTGTATGATGAATATATTATATTTACTAATTTAAATTTGATTGGATAATAGAGATAAATGCAAGTTTATAAGTTTTTTTCTTTTTGACAAATTACTGTATGATTGCACTGTGTTTAAATAAACGATTAAAAAAAATGAGAATTTCAACATTTTGTTACCATTATAGTAACTTTGACTGTAGTTATAATACGTACATTATTCTGCTGTTACGGGTATATGGTGGTTCTGCGTGTTTTTTTAACTTCTGTATTGAAGTAATTTCATGACTTCGAATGTTAACAGCATAATTTCTGGCTCACGTGTATATCTTGAATGTTTGTGAAATATTAACAATAAGCTTCTTAATTTATTTTTAGCAATTTTTCCTCCCCTTATTTTAGTACTAATCTTGTACTGCAAAGATAAACTTTTAGCAACCTCCTTTGTCAGAATATTCTTCAAATTGTTTTTTTCTTTAATTTTATGTAAAACTTGAAGTTAGAAAGTACTTATAGATATTAATTAAAACTGTGAAATGTTAAAATTAAAGCATATTAAGAGCTAGAATTAGAAGTATTTAATAAATGAAACAATTTTTTGTTGTCACAGTTGATATAATAGAAACAAACAATAAAATTAAAATTTCAAGATTTATTAAATACATTTTTCATATTCATGTACATGGCCCCAGCCATTGGAAATAAAAAAATATTAAATAAAAAAAAACATTGCAGTAATTACTCATTGTATAAACACCTTACATTTTACAATCTATACTCAGAAACAAAAATCATATTTACATTATACTCATTACATTATTAAACACTACATTATCACTTACTATCTAATAGTATACCTATATTTACATATACATACATTTACAAATTTCTCTCCTTTTTCTTCCCCTGCAAAATATGTTGGGAAAATAAAACTTATAACTGGGACTGAATAGAAATGGTAAAAAAAATTGGGAAATAAAGGAATAATAAATTTATTGTTATAAGTAAATATATTTTACCAGTCATAATGACTTTTAGGCAAAGTTATGTATATATTTATGATTGGTTATTTATTAATGATGGTTATTTATTGAGGGCAATAATCATGATCATTTTGAGTATTTATACTTATGAAAGGTTTATTTAATAAAGAATTTGTGGAATTCAGTTGTTCCTCTCTAGATGGCTTGTTTAATCTTTGTTTTTTCGTTTTTTGCTTTTTTGCTGAAAAAAACCTTTTCTGTGGCACTATTTTCTTGTTGGCAGGTTCTTGAGTGTCTTTAGGAAGTAAGTTTTGTGGTATATTGATATTAAGTAAATTTTCCACCGTATTTAGAGAATTCATAACTTGTTGAGCAACTAAATGGTCTATTGATGTTTTTGAGTTAATTTTTGCATGTATCATATTGATTTTATTTAAAATGGTTTCTTTATTTATTTCAGAATTATGTTTCTGATCAATAATTGTGCTTTTTGTTATTTGTGGGAAGGGTGTTACATGAAGAGGACCAGAGTATGATGTTTGTTCATTATATTTTTTGTTAACAGCATGAATATGTTTGCACATGTTATTTAAAATTAAAAAATCATGACACGTGCATTCATATGCTGACATACAACTTAGGCATTCACGACAGATGATGTTACAAGTTTCGGTGCAAGTGTGTATTTTTGTGACTGTGTATGTTTTGCTTGGGAATGTTTCGGATTTAATAATCCATCTGTCGTTGGCTATTTGGGGGCAATCTGAAATTATTCTTTGGCCCTCTTTGTGACGGTGATATGAAGTAGTGTGTTTTTTGGTAATTTTTCCTTTATGAAATTTTACAAGTCTTTCAAAGTGTTTATCATTTATATATGTTTTTAAGCTTTCACAGCATTTATCAACACGTTTACATTTTTTCCCATCTAAATAAATATGTTTTATTTCCCTATGAAAATGTTCTAAATGCATGTTTGTGTTTAATTTTGCCCCCTTCCTATAACAGTATGCCCACATTTTTGTTCTATTGCTGTAGTATTTTGTAAAATATGTGTGAAAATCTTTAGTGTCAGGGTCATTTTCAAGTACTTTTAAAAACTTAGAAAGTGTATTTACAAATGTGTCTTCATCTAATTCGTAAGTGATTGATTTTAGAATTGTATAGATATGTTTTCTTTTATCCATTGGTAATGTATTTAAATGGCCTTGCCATGCCCTATCAACATGCCATGCACAGAGGAGATGAACCTCAACAGGTCCAAAAGCTTTCTCCCATGCCTGATAAAATAACTGGGCATCATCACTCATGAAAACTTTTGTTTTTATAACTACTGGCACGGCATCTCTAATTTTTTGGAAAAAGTAAGTCATGGTCTTGATGCTTACTGCTGACGTTAGACAAAATGCCACAGGAAAGCCCTCTTCGTATTCATCGATGACCATGACTGTTACAAGTTCAAACCCATAACCAGTCATGCCATGCGTAGAATCTAGGCATATTCTGTCCCCACCAAATTTTTTTACCATTTCTATTTGAATTGGCATCATAAAAGCAAGGAAAAAATCCTTATGCTCGATGCTCGGGTGATCTGTATTTTGTTCTTTATAATCAAATACTATAGTTCCACTATCTTTCATATTTTTTACCCATAACTGTACGCTAAGTTCATCAAATAAAGTGGTACTGTTTATTGAATTTGGATTGATATTTTTTTTTATGTTGTTCAAGTCCTTCCTTGTGAAGATATGGTTCCTTTCATCACCGTCAAAATCAATGGAACCTCTGATGTCTCTGATAATTCTGTTATCTTGAACACCATGAAATAATTTGCCTGGAAAAAAAATCATAGATAAGTTCTAAAATACTAATGATACATTATATCTCTGTAAGTTAAAGAAAGTTTCATTAAAAATTTTTTGTAGTACAACAATTGTAATTTTCAGACTCCATTAAGTCCCAATGAGAAAGAGAAGGAGAGAGGGTTAAATTCCCCTGGCCATGTTCATTAAGGGTCAGGCATATGACATATCAGCCTGATAAGTTTCTCTACCTTAGTATTAGCAGGCAACTCCCCTGACTTATACTATATGAATTTTGAATACATACATGTGTATGTGTAAATGCATATATACATTTGTATACAGTTCCGTAACTAGGCAGGGGCACCCACCCAGGGCCCACTTGGAAGGGGGACAAGTTACGGCACTGTTTGTATATATATATATACATATACATGCACATTTCAATTTCATGTAGTATAGTATAAATTCTGAAAATTTTGTAGTTCCATGCAATTTTTTTTCATAAAAATGTGTTTTCTTACCAGCTACAATGCCCTTTATTTCTTGAGATAAAGGAAGATGGCTCAACCGAAAGTCGTGTTTGTAGTGCTTATTAAAATATTCTATGGTAATAAGCTCTTTGTTTTCCTTTAAAATTACTTGTGCTGTACAATGATGACCAACTCTCTTTGAACCCTGGGCTTTCAGTTGTCTTTTTCCTTTTGAGTTAGAAGAAAACTGTCCGCTTCTACTGCATATATATTCTTGTCTGCCATTATCTCTTTCTCCTCGTGCCAAAACAAAATTACAAGAATTATTCTGCTCTTCTTCAGACAGCCAATTTTGAAAATCTGAAAAATATTCCATGTATGTTAAACTCTCTCATATTTGTAGTCAAAAACAATAAAAATCTATTTATTCATTCATATATTGTTATAAAATTACATTTAAACTAAAGTAATAGTAAGTAAAGTAATAATTTAAATGGTTGTGAGATTGAACTTGATGGCATTCTATCTAAATGTAGATTATATTGTCATAGCTTCGTGGTTTGATTATAATCTGCAGTAAGTAGAGAATGCATGCCAGAAATAATGAGTTATGTTATATTGTGTTAGATTTTTTAAAATTGAATAAACTGATTCATTTATGTCTATTTTCAAATTCATCCACACATATATGATATACAGAAGTGAATTAATTTAAATGAAATTAATTCAATAACATGATTCAGACTACATGTGCAAATTAAGGTTTTTTTTCCAAGATTTCAATGAGTATGAATGAACTTCTGTTCAGAAGTAAAAATTTACTGGCTTTTGCATACAGATCTACAGTAATTTGCAATGATTTCCATTTTTTTTCACTAATGACTAGAGATAGAAGTAAACTTATAAAATAGATATTGAAAAATGTGAAAAAAAAATTAGTTAAGCCAATCTCAAGATCTTCTGTGCATTAATATCAAGCAAAAATTGAGTGGTCTTGTATAACACTGTTTAGTTGTATAACAAAGGGCTAGTTATAGCCATTATTTCATCAACTGTTTCAATGCAAGTTTTTGAAGACATTCAGAAATTATATAAATAAAAAACTATGTGATTAAACAATTATGTTCATTTGTAAGCTCAAATAATGTTATAACATTTTTGCGGGGCATAATGGCTAGATTTTTCATTCCAAAAAGTTAGATTTCACTGCATAATTTACATTACATAGAGCATATTTTTTTTAATTAAACTCGATGCATTCTTAAAGCAATTGTAAACAGTATATGCATGACCATAACATTTTAACTTATAAAAAAATGATTTGGTAAAATTAGAAAAACTGTCAATAGTTATTTTAACTGTTTTTCTTATGTGGCATAAAAGAATTTAATAAAATATCAATTTTAAAAAGCTGTAAAATGCAATCAACAATTACCCAATCCATTTACAATTAAAGTTTTAAATCATTTTTCTAACATAAAAACACTTCCAAGGAACTGGTAGATAATTTTTCTGTCCATTTCCTTGATTTCAGGATTGGTCAAAACTGCAAAATCTACATACACATGTACGATGACAATTTTATTTTCTTCACAGGGTTCTAAATTAATTCCAAGTCTGTTTAATCCTTGTGTAAGAAAGGCTGTGACATTTCAAAAACAAAATACCAGTCAAAAATAAAATTTCGTTCCCCTTAAGTGAAAGATCACTGTTATTTGCACCTAAAATAAATTCTTGGATTTTAATGCAAGATCTGAAGACTGATATGTTCTCAGATTATACATCTTAAACTGGTGCTTCACCTGACATTAATTGAAATCAAATTATTTTTTATTCATCACATTTTTTTATCGTTATGGGAATACAGTTGTTCATCTTAATGTATCAACTCATAAATATGAAAGTTCCTACATAAAAATATGTATCAAAATTATGTCAAAATTAATCATTCTTACCTTTCTTAGAAGTAAAAGTCTTTTCTTCGCTTTGATCTTGATCTTGATAATTATGAACCTCTCTTAAATGGATTCGAAATACATTTAAGTTCAGAAATGTATGATTACAGCCTTCCTCCTGACAGGATATATTTGTTTTATAATTATATTCACCGTGCTTGCTTATACGATGTTTGCTCTCGCTATTCTTTGAGTTGAACACCTTATCACAATACGCACATGGGAAGAGTGTTTTACTTTCCCCACCCTCTTGAATCTTGTGCTTTATGTGCACTCTTTTAATATGTGCTTGTAGATAACGCTTTTGATAAAAACTTTGTCCACACTCTCCGCAATTAAACATATCCATCGCTGCAACACGTGTTTGATCGGAATCTGCAATTCGAACAGTCGCGGGGATTTCGTTTACGATCTCCAAATTACGTCACAGCTGTCACGTGAGCGGCTCCGCCCATCGACCAATCAGAGTCCGAGTGCGTATTTTCGAAGGGCAGATTCTAGCCGCCTGTGAGTTGCTCGGGGTAACGAATTGCTCATCACAGATCCATAGTCTGCTGTCTCATGAGTACTGTAGCGCCATCTATTGCATAGAATATTTTGCTGTTTTGTAAACTTTCGGACCACGTGTTTCATGCGTAGTACATTAAAAAATGGATAATCAAAACAATTTCAAATGAACATATTGTAATAAAATCTTTTCGCGTCATTTCAATTTGACTCTTTGATACCATTCCGATTTGATATATGATCACTCATATAACGAATAAATATCTGTTTGAATAATAAAAAAAATTTAAAAATTATGTCTCCATAGTTATTTTGATTTCTTTAATCACTTTTTCTGTTTCTATCTAATTGACTTTGAAATTAAAAATTAAATGAAAATCTATGTAAAGAAAACTTTGCCTACGGCTTTAAAATTTTTAAATGAAGTATTTAATTTTTAACATCTATCTGATGTGCTGACTCTTTTCTCTTGATATAAAAGTAAAAATCGTATTAAATAACTTTTCTAAGCATTGTCATTTCATCTGATTTCTTGTTGCTGCATAGGTACATAAAAAAGTGTCTTTCTAAGATGGATCTAGAAGAAAAAAAAAAAACAGGACTTGGTACCCATCTTTAAGTACAGAAATTCCTCCAAGATTTTATTTTATATTTACCACATACTTTTGAGTTCCTCCTAATACATTTTAAAAATTTTATTGCATTTGCAACCTCAGCTACAACTGTTACAACAAATATCAATCATTCGTTGTGATTTTCTGATAAAGACCATTCCAACAATGAAAGCTACTTAATAGCTTCGCCGTATCACTGTTAAGCAATTATATGTATTGTTTAAAAAATTTATAATTCATATTGTTTACTAGTTTTACTTACATAGCTCAAACAGATCCAACTATAGTGTAAATACTAACTTTTTTTCTTATATAGCTTATAAAAAAAATTTAATTTCAAGATGTCTGGTACATGACAAAAAAAGAAAAAAACTTTTATATTCAACAAATTTGTAGAGTTACTTGTACCTAAGGCAGTGTGCCTAAAAATTCATAAGTTATAATCATATAATTTATATAGTTATTATGAAATAAAATTATAAATTTATTTACCTCAGTTAGTATATAATTTGATAACTTAAAAATATATATTTTCTGGAATTTTTGGCCAGAATCCAATTAAAGTTCTATATATTATCATTAAAAAATGCAAATTAAAAATAATTAACTAGAACCAGTTGTATAAAGTTAATTTCAATTTTTGTATTTTCTAAATTTATTGAAAGAAGTAACTTTTTTCTGCATCAGTATATGTTGAAAACTTAGCATTTACACAATTAAATAAAAAATAGTATTGGAAAAGTTTGTAATTTTTTCTCGATTATTCATACTCATATCTTACGTGTTAAGCAATTGCTAATTATTCTCTCCAGTAGATGGCGATAGCAGCGTAGCCCCAGAGAGACGTCGTGAGCAATTCGTTACCCCGAACAACTCCTGTCAAACCGGCAAGCGAGTGCCGAGATCGCTAGTCTTTCAAAATATGTCTCCGGAATGTGTTCACATTTCTGAAAATATGTGAGGAATTTTCGGGGTAATTTAGAAATACATTTTACATTCAAGCAATATTTTATGAATTAAAATATGAGAAATATTTCAAATTCATGATTTCTACGTAAAAAGGCTTTTCTACAAGAATACAGTCTGGACTAGTCCAGATTTCTTAATTGCCAGGTGTTTGTTCCAAAATTTTATGCTCCCATCCAATCCTAAGTCACCAATGGCAGCTTATCCGAAACGTTTAGCCTACAATTCTAAGCTGCCTTCCAGACGTTTAATCCGGAAGGCAGCTACAATTCTTACCTGCCGACAGAACCAGCCGTTTATTTAACAACTAATTCTAAATTATGTTGAAGCCTGATCAGATTTCCAAAGATCGCTCCTCGACGCGCAGTGACCTACTGCGTTGGCAGGCAGCATAGTCAGAATTTCTGCGCAACCGACCAGCCGGCAGCCGAGCCATAACTTGCTTTCGTATTGTGTAAACAAATATATGACGTCACGCACTTTAAAGGTTTCTTTATTGGGAGTAGAACTGTCAAACGCTGTATGACTACCATAAATTTAATTAAGAACATGACAAATCCATACTTTGTGTTACGTTCATGCTAGGAGTATGTATCTATGAGGCTCTTGTTAAATTAAAATCAAATGGGTAGAAAAAAGATAATCTTTTTATCCGGCGTAATTATTTTCATGATTTTATCTTTAAAAGCGTTATTTAATTTTCACGTAAACCCAGCCGAAGACAGTTTTACGGATGTTAGATTTTGTCCGGCCTGTTTTGGTAATACTTTATGTCCCCAGTTTTATCATGGGGATATATCACTGATCGGAGCTAGTAAACTAATGTCATATAAATTCATCAACAGGAAAAATGTTTACACCGGAAAACTTCTGAAAGAGCGAGTTATTCTGAAAAAATTGGCTCATGATTGGGAAACTGATGAAGCAGATAAAAAGCTTTGCTTGTTGGCAAAGCTTGGGGAATTCTGTGAAGTTGATGAAGCAATTAAATTATTAATTAAAAATTCCGTTGTCTCTGGAAATCACAGTAATTTGGTCAGTGTTTTAAAACGCTTTAAAAGTTCCACGGATATCTCCCACTGCCCTTCTGAAAGACTGATGACGTACATTTTTAACAAACTTAATACAGATCAAAGAGACTTCACCACATCAGAATATATGCATACGTATAAAGTTGGAGAAATGATGTATAGTTTATTAATTAATCCAGAAGCTGTTATGTTGCAGGTTAGATACATAACTTCTTTAAGTATTTTCTTTGCTTTAGCAATATTTCTGTGAAAATTTATAAAAAGAACTCATTTCAGTTTAGAATTATGTTCTGAAATTGTAGTAACACTATAAATATGTAAATGGTTCATTTAAAAATACTTTTAAATTATTAATACAGTCTAAACAAAATTTTTCTACCATATTGCAGACCAAAGAGGTTATATTATTATAGTCCACTTCCTACACATTTACAGTATGTATTGCAATGCTTGTGTTTTGGTTTATAAATTGATATATCATAATATGATGTATCAATGAGGGTTACAAGTGAAACTCACTAAGTCAAAATTATCGATTTTCGGAGTTTCAGCATTTCTTGACCAGAAAAAGGAGATGTTTCTACTAGGGAAACCCACTAAGTCATATCTTTATTTATTTTATTTTTTTTCAAAGTTTTGTAATCACATTTAGTACTCTAACCTAGTAGTTTGTATAGGTGAAACACACTAACCATCCTGAGGATAATAATATAAAATAAGCATATGAGAGCCAAGACTGGTTGGTAGTTAACTAAAAAACACCAGTGTAATAACTTAATTTGATTTAATAATATTAGTACCAAAGAAGTTAAAAGGAAAATATCTTTATATCAAAGAGAAAGATCAGCATTTTCTCAAAATCGTGTTTTTTGACACAGTGTGTTTCACCTGTAACCCCATAATATAGAGGATTTGAATCTGTGTGGCTTAGTTGTGAGACAAATGTCAACTTCTAAGACTGGCAGTGAATTAACAACTTGAGGAGTGTGGGCTGTTTCTCAGTTTAATAGTCACTAATTGTACTGGAGAAAGGTCATTTTCAAGTCTTAAAAATATGAAAAATCAATTAAGAAGCACAATGACCCAGATGAGGTTGTCTTCATTGAGTATTTTATTGAGTATTTGTGCATCAAAAATGAGACCTTCAGAAAAATAGATTTTGATGAACTTATAGAAGAATTCTGTGGGAAAAAGTTTAGAAAGAAAATCTTCTAATCTACTATTTTGTTTTATATGTATACTTGGATTGAATCAGTTCTTAAATAATATAACTATTAACATAAAATTTAATATGATATACAATTTGATATTTTCTTTTTTGTGATCTGGATTTTGTTTGAATAAAGTTCCATTTTTGGTTTAGTTTAAGACTTAAAATTCATAATAATTCATACTTAAACTTTAAATGCGAATTATTATGAAATAAATTTATCTGAATTGAATTTGGTTTAATCTTCAATGTATTGAATATATATAGGTCAGTAACAATAACAACATATTTCATTTAATATATTGATGTATATCACAGTAATGATGTATTTTATTATCTCTCATGTAATTTTCAAATTTAAAAATGAGAGGTTAAAAGGCCTCATAAGTGGAATAGCCTAGGGCCTCTTTTCATCTAAATCCCATCCTGAGTGTGGGGAGTTTGGTCAACACTCAGGAACTAAAATACAGTAACCACCGCTTATAGTGATCAGTGGTTATAAGAATCAACCGTTTATAAGAATCAATATCGCAAAAACAAAAACAAATGTATTATTTCCATGTTAAAATTTCCACTTTAAAGAATCAATCCACCGGTTATAAGAATCAGTTTGCAATCTTCGCCTTCCTTTCATTTTTCCAAAAAATGCCACTTGAACTCTCAAAAGGTACGAAATTCTTTCTTAAGTTTTTGAAAAGAAAGATTGATAAAACTTTGGGGTTGAAAACAGTCGTAAAATACACTCCTTTAGACATAACATAAGAGTTTCTCCTTATACGCTTTTGCTAAACACTGTCTTATTAGCTTTACCCAGGGGCATCTAACCCGCCCGGGTCCGATTTCACTTTTCTCCAGACAGGCACTCCTTTTTCCCCACCACTTACTTCCTAGTTGCGGATTTCTGGACCCTGAAACACATAAATCTTCCGCGAAGTGTCCACCATCACTTACGCAAACGGGACAGTGGATTCAGCACTTCAAACTGTGAAACGTAAACGGATCCATTTTGCTGAATCAGATGAACCAGATGCTGAATCAAACGTTTCACGGTTTGATTCAGAATCAAACCGTGAAACGTAAGCTATAAAGTGAATCTTCTTCTGAGACTGTAATAAGCATACGTCGCTAGTATTCACTTTAGTTTTCTAACAAAATTGCCACTTAGTGTTAGAACTTTTTGATAGTCGAATTCAAATATGATAAAAACAAGGAAAACTCTTAGTTTTTCTGAAAAACAGAACTTGTTAATTAGATATGATGCTCTTCCAAACTGTAGTCAAAGAGAAGCTGCCTCTTGTTGATTTTATAATCATGTGTTGTTACTTATAGGTCTAGAAATTGAGTTATAGTATTTTGTTTAGAAATTGAGTATTTTTAAAATTATAAAAAATAATTTTAATAAATGATAAATAACATAAATTAAAGAGCATTTAATGGTAAATTATGTATATATGTGCCTATGTGTTTATATATATGTACAAGTATATATTTGTGTGTGTGTGTGCCTGTCCAAAGGGAAGTTTCGGTTATAAGAATCAACCGCTTATAAGAATCAAAAACAGTAATAACAAACGTGATTCTTATAAGCGGAAATCACTGTATTACTTGAGAAAGAGTAAGTCCAGAGTTATTTTTTGTTTCCTTCATAGAAACTGACTTTCTCCTCTAGGAATTTATTCTAATTATAATATTGAGTGGATATGTGATTTTGGAATGGTTAATTGAGGAATTTAGACAATGTTCAAGAAAAATGTTGGAGTTATTTTTTAGCCAATATTTTAGTTCCTGCAGAGGAAGCAGTTGAGGTGAGCCTCAGCGGAAAAACAACATACTGTATTAAAGAAACTGTGATGAGAGACACACATACCTAGTAAACAATGCAATTTATTTTTTTATATTAGCATATTCTATAACAGTGACAAGTTCATACCATATGAAGATAGACTTGACTTCTTAAGAAACACATACAAAATTTCTTATCTATCACTCTTCATCTTGTATCTGTTATAATTGGGAAGATGTCGCAAATTCAGCATTATAGTTTGAGTGATCCCCATTGGTATTTTCCTTCTCAAAATCAAAGAAGAAAAGGTATCAGATTTAAGATGCTGATTCATTAAACTAGTCACTATCATTTTGGAAACCAAACATGTTGATTCTCTACCAAGGTCTGCAATATGTTAAAAAGTTTGTTTGTATTATTAGTTATATTTATTACTTATATAGTTGGTTATTTGAAATGACAATCTGATCACATGAAGTTAGAATCTTTTATAGTCTAAATCTTTTATTGAAATTAAAATCTTTTTCCTTAAAGGATATTAAATTGCAAGGAAGAAAATTATAAATTGTATTGAATACTTTTATTAAACAAGTAATATATATATATAAAATCTAAAAAGTTAATGCTTTAATCCAAAATGTAAAAATACAGCCTTGAAACGTAGTTTACTGACATTGTCATATTCTCTGCAGGGGCAACATAACTCACAAAAGATTGTCAGTAATGTTGACATTTACTAAGAACAAAAGACAATCATTCGACTTTGTTAATTTTAAGATTGTGTTTATATTACTGATTTCAGCATAAGCTTTTTAATGTATTAATTTTGTGTAGGAAATAGTAATGAGATTATACTTAACTATGGTAATTTAAAAATTAATACCTGCTTGTATCATTTTAATTTCTATTTTATTTACATTATTGAAATTGTTGTTTGCTCAGATTTCATGTTTCATGTATATCTATGTGTGGGTTCAGAGAATCATGTATGAGAGATTAGAGTTACATGTATGTGCATGGACTCTTATATTAAACTCATATGTTCACACAGATGTGTTTATGGATGTCTTATGTAAATGTTGCCGTAGTTCTTTTTTTTTAAATTTAAAATATCCTCCTGTAATAATGATTTATTATTTCTCCTCATATTCTGGCCATTCTAGTTTTTAGTCTTTGTAGTTTAAGCAGATGTACATTGGCTATGTATATTTTGTTGTTAATGTAGTATGTCAGTCTTAATTTGTTGTCTTGATTCCTTTTAATTCTTTGTTTGAATTATGAAGAATGTTCAAGGAGATTTTCTGGTGAATTTACTTGATATTTGTATATATCACCATATCATAATATAATTTGCAAAATGAGTTTTACTCAAACATTTATGTTTTTATTCTATAAATTGATTTTAATAATTAAGCAAATTTTTCTATGAAAAACAATGCTTGCATGGCTCATATTAAATTATGTGTGGTACATTAGAAAAGGAAAATAGTTCATACAGATGATTAAAAAAAAATCATTATTGATGTTATTTTGTTACCCCAGAAAGATGATTTATCTGCTGAAAGGAGTTAAAATTGACAAAATTTGAGTACAGCAAATTGTTCAAATGCTAAGAGAAAACGTTCAATTAAAAAATAAAAAGCAGAAAACATAGTTAAATTGGCATGTGGTTAAAAGATAGATGTTTTCTTTTTTGATTTGGTGACATTGATATTTTATGTGCACTTTGAGAGATTTAGCACATTTAAAAGGGTTGACAAAAATTTATCATTGGTTTGTGGAAGGTTTATCATTGAAATTAATGCAATATTTCATTATTCAATAAATTTATGCTTTTTTTTCTTTAATATCATTTGACTTATATAGAATGGGTGTATTCATTGTTTTTTGAAATTATCAAGAGGGGAATTTAAGTATAAAATGTCAATTATGGTATTAGTTTGGGGTAAAAAGCTTAATATACTAAATTTAAACTTTGAATTTATTGTATAAATACTTTCTCCAGAACGATTTTCATTAATGACAATGGATATATATATATAATACAAAAATATATATGTGTTATGCATGCACTGATTCATTTTGAAAACAGATAAATGCCTGTTTTTCTTTCCAAAATTTATCACATAACCATTTTGAGTATGAATGCAGTAAAATATAAAGATTAAATGGGTTAAGCAAGTTATTTTTCTGAAAGATAAAATTATTAAGTATCTATCCCATGCCTGTTAAAAGGACTATATGTACACATGGAATTTATAATTCCCAGTATATCAACTGCTATATAATTTAAATAAAAAATACTATTTATATAAGTTTTTATATGCATACTTTAGTTCAAAATAATGAAGATGTCAGAGCATATAGCTAGCATGCTGCAAAAATTAAGTTGCGGTTGCTCTCAGAGTGAATTGATATACAACAGAGTAGATAACTGTACTCTTGGTTTTCCTGAAATATAATATCAATAGATAATTGGAGCATTTGTCATCAATGATTGCAGACTATATTTGTTTCTTGTTAACACTACATTTTGTTTGTTGTTAATTTCAGTCAATCCAGTGTCATATCTAAGTTTATTTCTCTTGAACAATATTGTTTGCTCAGCATAGGCTGTATTTATTTGAATTTAAATACATCAAAACCATATAGGTTTAGAGCTGCTTAAGGAAATTTTAAGTCAAATTTAAATTCTTTTTCATAGTTTTCTCCTTTGAAGTGAAAAATTTAGCTTGTAAAGTATGATTGAAATCAACAAAAATTATAATTTAAAGTGAAGAAAAATTAAGATTGAACTGAGGGGAAAACGAAAAAATTTCAGAAGGTATGTCTGAATTTTATATTGAAATTTTCTCTCTTGAGGGGTCGAAAGGAAATTGCTTATTTGAGCTATGATATTGATCTCATAGTTCTTTATGCAGTATGAAAACATACTGCTAGCTTATGTTTTCTCTCTCTCTCTCTCTCTCTCTCTCTCTATATATATATATATATATATATATATATATATATATATAAAAGGAATTTGTGGTATGTTAAGAGATATCTGCTGTTAATAATGTTTAATCATCAATAATAGGAAACATTCAACAAAATCAAATCTTAGTGTTCTAGGCAAAGAGATCATTCATTACAATTTCAGTCTAGAATATCCAATGTTATAACTGTTGTAGCATGTTAACAGAGAAAAAGATATTTGTTAAGTTTCCTTTTTTTGTAATTTGGCAACATGTCAGCTAAGTAGTTCTGGCTGCAGTTCTGTTTACAGCCATGCATTTGTAATAGACTGGTAAAATGGTATTTTTTTCTCATAAGTGCAGTTTGTTTTGTGTGTAAAAGTTAAAATACAACAATAATTCATTAAAACACAAAAAATTATTATAGTATTTAGTATTTATGTATTTTTGTTTAGAGGGGGGAATTTGAGGAAAAGATAATTTAATAATTATCTAATTGTATGGTTAAAACAATTTTGTAAAAATGAAGCTCGATATATTGTGCATAACAAGACAGTTCCTTTTTATGAGTATTTTACAAATACTTTTGATTTGAGAGATAATGATATATATATATATATATATATATATATATATATATATATTAGTTTGAAACTGATTAATAACTATCATACATTTGTAATGAAAAATACATTATTGTGCAAATTGGTAATAATTGTGATTTAGATGATTTTGTTGAATATCATGTGGGTAATATTAAAGTTACAGCAATATTTCTTATCATTTAAAAAAATTCTCTCTTGCTTCATTTAATTAATTTTTTTTATCAAAATGTTATATGAAAGCTTCTACACTGTTACACTGCTGGACTTTTTTCCAGAATTTTTTTAGAAGTAACATTAGTTTAGTTTGGCTCTAAATAAGTGTTTTATTTTACATTAAGCAAAAGATACATATTATAAGTTTAACATTTATTTCATCTTTCACCTTGAAGTAACTTTAGATGATTTTGTTTTCCTTTGAAGTTTTGTTGTGTTTCAGTTATGTTCTATTGCCTAGTGATAAGACATGTATTTGATTAATGTTTCTAAGCGCAAACGTCATTTGAATAATGTGAAAACTGATTTATTTTTAGGCATTTTCCCAAACTGAAGGTTGGCCATTTCCGCATTATTATGGTTCTTGTGGACGAATAATTGTCGAGGAGTATGTTGGCAAATCTCTAGCTTACTTTGAAGATTCTCCTTGGGAACAGAGAATGGACATAGCTTATCAACTTTTACAAATTTCACAAATGATGACTGAAAATACTCTGGATTTTGCTTTATATATGACAGACTTAAATTTAGACAATTTTGCTGTGCGACCTGATGGAACAGTTTTGTTAATTGATGTTGAAAATATTGTGATAGTTGACAGATTAAAAGTCAGAAATGGTAATTATTTTAATTGACCTTGTATATTTTCAGTTGAAGGTATGCATATAACTTTTGCAGCTCGTTTATAGGGTGAAATGATACACCTCGTTAGTCTTTAAATATTTAATATATACACATAATTTAACAATTACATGGAGCGTGAACGCACGAGGTAACATAACTCAAGTCTCAGCGAGTCGTTAAGAAATTAGCGTGGAACAACTAGAGCTGTGTGGGAGAACAGAGTTCTGTAGCGGGCAGCGAGTGGGGTTGCCACTTTGGCGAGAACCGCTACTGCAGCGCCGGGAAAACTTGTTCGCCGGCTTCCCGTTCCGCCAGAAATCTGCCTGTTGGCGAGTCGCCGCACACTCCCCCCGCAGTATCTTTAAAGTCTTTTAAGATGCGAAACGTTCGGGAAATCGAACAGTCCGTCCGTAACGTGTAGTTTTTGTTTTATACAGTTCTTCAGGAGGGGACGGCAAGTCTGAAACGAGAAAGTCACTATTTTCGGCGATGAATGCAGGTTTTAATTTGTCCATTGATATTGTTGATGTACGACCGTTAATGTCCACGTCGTATACTTTATCGGCACGCCGCAACACTTTAAAAGGCCCATCATATGGAGCTTGAAGTGGTTTTTTCACGCCATCGTGCCGAACAAACACATGTGATGCCGTTTTCAGCTCCGGATGGACGAAAACTGCTTTAGTTCCATGATTGGAAGTAGGTTTTGGTCGGACGTTCGAAAAATGCGCTTTTAAGTCCTCCAGTAGTTGTTTGGGCAGGATGTCCGAAGGCGTGGGATTAAAAAATTCGCCTGGGAGTCGGAGGGTGGTACCGTATACCAATTCAGCTGTTGTTGCTTGAAGAGTTTCCCTGAAAGCAGTACAAAAGTCAAACAAAATTGCAGGTAAGGCGGATACCCACTGTGCGGTGTTGTACGCTTTCAGAGCGGCTTTGAACGGACGATGAAATTCCTCTATGAGGCCGTTGGACTGCGGATGATACGGGGTCGTTCGAATTTTTTTACCTCCTAGCATACATGCCAGTGCTTTAAAAAGCGAACTCTCGAATTGCCGTCCTTGATCCGTTGTGATTCGTGATGAACAACCAAAGCGGGCTATCCAATGAGTGTAGAAAGTTCTTGCTACTGTTTCCGCAGTTATATCAGCTTTTGGAATGGCTTCCGGCCACCGTGTAAAACGGTCTATCATGGTTAGGCAATAATAATGTCCAGCTGATGGTGGGAATGGTACGACAATATCAAGGTGCACATGGTCAAATCTCCGTGTTTGGTAAGGAAAAGAGCCTAATGGGGTTTTAGTGTGCCTACTTACTTTTGCTTTTTGACATGGTATGCAATGTTTAGACCAAATAGAACAATCTTTGTTTATTGATGGCCAAATGAATCGAGCTCGAATTAATTTTGTAGTAGCCCTAATACCGGGATGAGACATATTGTGCAATTGACTGAAAATCTGCTGGCGGTATTCCTTTGGGATAAAAGGTCTAGCGGTGCCAGTAGACAAGTCACAAAATAAAAAGGTGTTAGAATTTGGCATAGTTATTTTCTTTAACTGCAATCCTTGAGGATTATTAATTAAATTTTGAAGCTCTAAAGGCCTGTTCACATAGGAGTCCGTTGCGTTTCGTTAAGGAAAAGATGACGTTGAGACGATAATAAACCAATCATAGACGTTAAAAATTTCATTGCTAATCGTTTGGAGGCCTATGATTGGTTTATTTTCGTCTGAACATCATCTTTTCCTTAACGCAACGCAACGGACTCCTATGTGAACAGGCCCTAAATCTGATTCTTGCAATTTCGAAATTTAGTCATAATTTATAGGATTTGGCATTTCGATGGAAACTATTCTAGAGAGGCTATCCGCCGTTACGTTTTCGGTGCCTGGGAGATAGTAAATATTTGTTTTGAATTGGGAAATAAAATCCAGTTGTCGGGCCTGTCGCGGTGAGCATTTATCTAAACTCTGTTTAAACGCATGAGTCAGTGGCTTATGATCGGTGAATAATTTGAAATCCCTAGCTTCAAGCATGTGAATGAAATGTTTAATAGAAGCATATGAAGCCAGTAATTCGCGATCATACGCACTATAGTTTTTTTCTGCTTGGGATAATTATCTGGAAAAAAACGCGAGAGGTTGGGGTTGATTATCAATTAGTTGGAATAATGCACCTCCGATCGCGAAATCGGATGCGTCTACCTGCAGTATCAATTCTGCGTCTGGTTTAGGATGTGCTAAAAGCGTTGCATCAGCGATTAATTTTTTGCAAGTACAAAAATCTTGTTCCGTTTGTGTAGTCCACTGAATTGCTCTATTATCGTTTTTCTTTGTGCCCTTTAAAAAATTACTCAGAGTGATCTGGTGTCGTGCTATGTTAGGCAAAAAACGTCGAAAAAAATTCAAAATTCCAAGAAACCTTTGAAGTTCCTTTACTGTTGTAGGCTTTGGGTAATTTAATATTGGTTCTACTTTATCAGGTAATGGTTTTGTTCCCTGCTGCGATATAAGATGTCCTAAAAAGGAAATTTCTGACACTCCGAAAACGCATTTGGAAGTGTTAATTGTTAACCCATAATGATTGAGCCTTTGAAACACCGCACGGACGTGCGTCTTATGTTCATCTTCGCTTTTGCTAAAAATCAAAATGTCGTCCAAATAGACAAAACAGAATATGAGTTCTAGAATTTCATTCATAAACCTTTGAAAAGTTTGGGCTGCCCCGCAAAGGTCAAAATTTAAGTATGGGAATTCGTAGAGGCCAAATGGCGTACACACGGCTGTCTTTTGGATATGATCGGGGTGGACTGGTATGTGAAAAAATGCGCGTACTATATCGATTTTCGAAAAAATTTTACAACCGTAAAGTGCGTTAGAGAAATCTTGTAAATGGGGTATGGGTACCTATCTGGAGTTGTGGTTGCATTTAATTTGCGATAATCACCCACTGGGCGAATGCTGCCAGAGGTTTTGAGAACTACATGAAGAGGAGAGGACCAGGGTGACTTGGAAGGTCTGCAAATACCCTGTTCCATCATAAATTGAGATTCTTTTTTTACGATATCATACAATTTTGGATTTAACCGTATAGGTTTGCTGTGGACTGGTGGACCAGTTGTTTCTATATAATGAATCGTATTATGCTGAACTTTCTTAACTTTAGAAGTAAGCGTTGTTAGGTCAGGAAATTCTGCTAAAATTCTATGATATATCGTATTTCCTGGGCTTAACTTTATCGAAGCGGTATTTAAACTGGTAGGGATTTTTCCATAGCGAGATAAGTTTGTAATTTTATCGATAAGTCGTCGTCGTTTTAAATCAATAATTAGATCGAAATGTTTTAAAAAATCAGCGCCTATAATTGGAAAAGGAACGGCCGCTAGAATGAATTGTCATTTAAAATTTCTGCGCAAACCCAGATCGACATCTAGCAATTTGGATCCATAAGTATATATCTTTGAATTATTAGCTGCTGTTAATTCTATAGGTTCAGGGGTTAATTTTCCGCGTGTTTTGGGAACCGGGAGACACGAAACATCAGATCCGGAATCTATTAGAAATTTTAGATTGGTTTTTCGGTCGTAAATATGAAGACCGCTGGATTGTGAGGCTATCGAGACGTCTGCCGCCGAAACATTGGCGTCGATAGCTGTAATTAGTTTTTCGAAACCTGGAAAAAGGTACAAGGCTGCCTGCATTTCCTAGCTTGTACGCCAAACCGGTTGTGATAATAACAAAATGCATTGTTAAAACTGTTTTCCTCTCTCCGCGAGGGGGTCTTGCTCCTGTAAGGGGATTTACTATACCTCCGTCGCGAACGATTCCGTGAATGGTCCCTGGACAATCGTTCTACTTGTTTGCTAAGAGCGGCGATTTCAGCTCGAAGTGCAATCGTGTCATTCAACGGAGTGTTATAATGTTTGGTTGGTTGATTGTGGGAACTCGCAACTGCATATACATTTGAGCTAAAGGGGTCAGCGCGAACCTCAGCAATCTAATTTGCCAATTTTGCGAGATTTTTCTAATTTTTCGGTACTGACGGAAAGGATTGTTTGTATTTCCGCAGGGAGTCGCTGAAGCCACAAAGTTTGCAAAAAATCGTCGCTAACAGCGGTGCCTGCTAGTTCTTTCATTTTCCGTAGAAGATGTGACGGTTTGTCATCTCCCAATTGTAATTCAGACAACAACTTTCGAATCTGTCGATTTTCAGAATCCGAAAATTCCTGAATGAGCCTGTTCTTTAGCGTGGTGTACTTATCAGTTTAGGGTGGGGAAAATAGTATATCGGAAACCATCACCATAGTTTCGGAGTCAATTGCAGCAATAACATTATGATATTTAGTGAGATCGCTCGTGATACCAGAAAGATCAAAACTCGTTTCGATTTGCAAAAACCAAAATTTTATGTTATTCTTCCATAGCGGTGGAAGTTTGAGAGCGACACGTGAAACGTGCTGTTGAACTTTAGTATTTTCCGTCATTTTTACAAAATATAAAACAGAACCGGCAATATAAAAATTATGAAATATAAAATATGAAAATTAACAAATAATTACAAAAATGAATTTAAGTTGCTTATTTTTTCCCCAATTGTCCTGACTCAAACATAGAGAGAGACCATGAAGGCTTACCTTGTTTGCCGACCACGTGCACGTTGAAGAAGATAAAAGTATCCGTTTGCACCAGAAGACGTATTCCTCAGAAGGGTCACCACTGCAGCTCGTTTATAGGGTGAAATGAGACACCTCGTTTGTCTTTAAATATTTAATATATACACATAACTTAGCAATTACATGGAGCGTGAACGCACGAGGTAACATAACTCAAGTCTCAGCGAGTCGTTAAGAAATTAGCGTGGAACAACTAGAGCTGTGTGGGAGAACAGAGTTCTGTAGTGGGCAGCGAGTGGGGTTGCCACTTTGGCGAGAACCGCTACTGCAGCGCCGGGAAAACCTGTTCGCCGGCTTCCCGTTCCCCCAGAAATCTGCATGTTGGCGAGTCACCGCACTTTCTTACTTGTTGAAGCTGAAAGAGATGTTTTTGATGATATCTTAATTCTTCACTTCATCATGCCGCTTGCAAACTTGAAACAGATCATTATTTTATATTAAGCTGAGTACGTCAATAGATATTGAATAGATTTGTGGCTTGTGAACATGTGTCAGGATTTTCATTTTGTATCAGACCAGGTCCGTATAGGCTTTCAGGGCTCCGACCACAATTTTCACCGAGCTGACCTCATAGAAGGGGACAGTGGGACAGGTCTGCAGATTTAATGTGCCCATACACGAAGGTATTTACTCCCATAGCCGAAAGCCGACACGCTACCACTAGGCTACCTTGTAAATTCTTAACATGTTACCTGTCGACTAAAACTTGTCTCTGCGAGTTTTCTGATTTCTTACTAAATTTATACCACAGTGGTGAGCGTGACGACTTTTCACTGAGTGGTGTTCCCTCACAGAGTGAGGTTAATTCACTTCTATGGTGCTCCAGCAATAAAGAAGCCAACAAATTCGAGGTTCGGAATGGCTGAATGTCGAAATGACAAGGTCTTACGGCCTTAGAGAAAAAGCAGGAGTTTAATTTGATCAAACATTCAATCTCATCAATTTGCACCGACTTTAATGGGTAATTGATGCTCCTTAACATTTTAAAACGCGAATTTTATCGTCATTTTACGCTTTACAAATACCTAGATTGCATAAATATGGTTAATGATAGCAACATTTGAATGGAAGTTCATTTTAATCTCAGTTTCCTGCTAGCGAGATACAATAATCCAAACAATGCTCATTATCTAGTCTTTAACATTAGTCTAATTGTTAATAAATTGAATCCTGTCTTTATGACGAAAGCCCCGTTTTTAACTTTGAACTCCCAGTAATCCAGGGCCGGACGATGACTGAATGGCTAGGGCGTTGGCTTTCGGTACCAGAGTCTGTGGGTTCGAATCCCACTCTTGGTATGGACTTTCGTAGCCGTTCGGAATCGGCTTAAGCAGTAGGACCCGGTCTAAATAGCTCTCGTGTAGCAAAAATTGACCATAGCGCTCCAAACCAAACGAAACAAAACCAAACCCAGTAATCCAGGCATTATTAATGCTTGAGTGTGTAAAAAAAAACAAAATGATAAATATAGACAACCCATAATACAAGTGCGTTTGTCGACCCTGTAACAAGTTCACTTTAATACCTTTTAGCTGTTTTGTAATAATAATAAATAAAACAAATCATTCCTGGTGATGCTACTATTGAGAAACTATGATTATGTTTCGTGTTATAGTTGTGAGTTTTGTTTTGAATGAAATGGCGATTTTCTCTAATGGTGCGTTGAAAGAAAGCATATCAATCTCTGCGGATAATATACCGGTGCGAATAGCAGGCAAAACTTTTTTTATATCGACCAAAATTAAGCTTGCTTATTGATTAGAGGAGGAACTTACTGTACGTACGTTTTGGGGCTCATTGAGTATGGTAATAATATGCGATGTTTCTTTTGGTCTCGAATTTTTGATCAAGTGGTGCATTTTCTCAGTTATCTTAGGGGAATTTTAAGGTGTTAATGATGCGATGTCTCTGACTCATTTTTGAAGACCATTCTTTGCTGTAACCTGCTTTTTGTATACATCATTCCAGCCAGTTTTTGGTCAAAAATCTGACTACTCAGAACCCTGCACCTTCCTGTACATAAATACTGTCGGCATTCCACACATCAAGTCTTTGTTTTCAGCTATTGTGAGATTTTTAGTTCTTTTTGTTAAAGTGATTGGCATTGTTTAAGGTTGTGTTGTGTCACCTATTTTATTTTACATTTGCTTTGTTCCGACTAAAATTATTATAATTTTTTCTACATAGAAATACTGTTCTTATTTAATATCCATTCTATGTACATCTCCAATGTACCCAGCAGCCATGCACCTCGGTTTCGTCCTTGTTATTGTCGCCGCAACAGCTTAGCCTACAAGTATGCTCTCAATTTTGACTGCTGACTGAGAAGCCCACAAAAGAAATAACTATCATCTTACGCAATATAGAGTGCGAGATTTAGAGGGATTGAAGATGCTTTAAAGACACTCTAAAAAAAGGAATTTTTTATGCAATATATATATATATATATATATTGGCAGTCATGGACCTAAGTTTCACTCTTGTTATGGGCCCCTCAGATGGTGTGTTAGGGTGTGTCCCATACATTTTATTAATGATATATATTTACATAACATTGTATGTATATATATGCTATGCGTAGTGGTATTTTGAAATGTTGTCAAAGAAAAGATATAATTAAAGTCATCTCTTCATATGAATAAATTGGGTAGCAAGTTATGAATTAGTAGGGCCGACACTTTAGGATCGACATTTTTTACAAATGTGCTGACAAACTCTTCTGCCTGTCTGAACATGATTTCCCTTTTGACAATGTCAATAACACTTGCTGTCTAATGGCCATTCAACTCATCACCAGTTAATGAAGTAAATGTTATACTTTGCACACAATTGCTTAAAGGACTCGGTGAACTTTGGTGGAGTATGCTGTATTTGATTGATGAAACTATTCTTAAAGTTGGCAAAGAAAAAAAAAAGAAGCAGAAATTATGTTTTTGATTCTCCTCTGTCCAAACTTATATTTGTATACTATGTTGATAAATAGATCATTACAATTGTTTTATTATTTAGTAAGCTTTGATATTATTTTTGGGTACTTTCTTTGATCTTTTGTTTCACTATAGCTCCAAAAGAATGTTATGCGCTTCACCACTTTAAAATAGAATTTGGTGTAGAAAAAGAAAGACATGGACATGCTAGCAAATTCTGAGTATATTGAAATCAGATTACGGAAATCAATAATTTTTATTTAATGGTGTTGATATCTGAAACTTTTGTTTTCAAGTTTTTCTTGTGTGTATTCTAAATTGGGGATTTACATCTTTTAGCTTCAATTGCTATTTATTTGCATAAAAGATATAGTTTCAGAGTTGAGAAAAGTAACCGAAAGGAATTTTGTCTTTACTATATAAATGAAATGCTATAACATCTATTGTTCAAGTTTTTCTCGAATTGAGTGAATATTTTCTTAATAGAGATGTTTCAATTAATAATGTGAGCTTGAATATTTGTTTTTTCTTTCAGAAAAAAATTTCATGGGAGATTTCCATCGCAGTAAAGGAGAATTTTGTAAGGACTGTTTGAACTATTCATATGAAGATTTGTGCAATCATGATTTATCTGACCATAATTATTATGCTGTTTGTAAAGGTCTTCTAGTTCCTCATTCTTATTATTCTACGAAAGGTTTATTGCATGACATCCCACCAAATATTGACGCTCGAACAAATCTTTCCGCTTTACTAAGAGAATGTGCCGATCCGACATCAGACATTGGACGTTTCTATGTTGTTCCGAAAATTTTACAAGTTCTCAAGTCTTTACTTTGATTTCGTTATTTTTTTGGTGAACACGTACTCTGGATCTTTGATACTGGGAATAAGAGCTCGAATGTAGTGTCGTAGGTACAAAGAGGGTCTGCGAGAAGATTACTCAGTTGTAATTAGTTGAGTTAAACAGAATATAGGGTTCCACGCAGAGAAGACAAAGTGGTCAACGATGTTAAGATGCCTTCATTTTGATGCAATATGTTATAATCTTGAGACATATATGATAATAATTTAAATAGGAAGCTAGAACATATTGACACGTAATTGTGTTTCATCAGAAAACAGAGATGTCATTTATTATTATTTTTCTGGTCCGTAGAACTAGTGTTTGGGTTATGACACTTTCAGTATACTGCACCTTGTGCTTAAATGGAATGTTAAGTCGTCATAACAATTAATTTCAACCTAATGTAAACCGAGAGGAAATTCTTGTTGAGGTTTTAAACATTAATGAGAAGCTCTTTGATATTTGAAAAGCCTTATAACAGTTCGTGATATGCATGAAACCTCTTTAATGAGCCATGTAAAGCTTATTTATGAAATAACTAAGTTTGAATACATCTGTGATACTAAAATCATCTCTTATCAACTTCGTGCTAAATAGTCAGGTTAGCAAGCATTCGTTCCTAATCATGTAAAAATTCGAAATTTAAATTATTTAATGATAAAGTTTTCTACGTTTCTTCCAGCCCCGACTTTTAGATCTTCCTTATTAAGATTCCCGAGAATGGATACGGAAGTGTTCAGGAGGTCTGGATGCATGATACACAATGAGCAAACTTTTTTCGACCCCCCCACCCATTTTCTTTCGATAAAAAATCACTATGAACATTTTTTGGTAGTACCAAGATTTTAAAAAAAACTAGGAAAATGTCAACAAAAAATAGAAAAAAGAAATTGGCAAATTTTGACAAATTATTTTAAAAATTAACGAGCTGTAGATTTTGGGTACATATTTACTTTGCATAATATAGCAATAAAATGTCTTGCTTACTTTCTGGTCTCGTTTTTGGTAAATCTCGCGTGCCTTAAAATGCCATATTTAAATATTGATGTGTATTTGTATTTTATTGAGGTAAACATTAATAAAAATTTAAATTAAAAAAGGAGAATGATTTTAAAATTACAAGCTTTATATTAAAACACTGAAAATTATAAACTTCATTTATATAAAACTTGAATAATGAGAAGTGTGAGCCTAGACCTCAGATAATAATTGTTCAATATTTGGTGAAATATTTGAAAATGATCTTCAGGGAATCAACTACATCTTCAGGGTTAAGTGATATATGGTTTTTCAAAATCCAGATAGGTCGAAGCAAACGGAAACAATGTTAGTACAGCCTTTTCCGATACTCGCCTCAAAACTTGGCACATGACGACGCAGTTTCATCGATGAGTTGTTCTCTGGATTTCAAGAATCCAGCCCAAATCTTTTTTTCTCCTTTCGAAAAGTTGGCAATAAGCTTTGTGAGATGGTCAATAATTATAATCTTTGTTTGTTGAAGTTCGATGTTATTAGTATTTATAAACTCAGAAAAAACATTTCAATATTATTAATTTCAATTTCACGTTTTCAAAAATGAGCTTCTTTTTAAAAGCTAAGTATTAATGTATTTGTTTCCTGCCCTTGTAAGCTTCAATTCAAATCATTAAGTTTTTCAAATCTCAAATCTATCAACATGATAACTAAGTTTTCCAAGCCAATTTTCGTTTACAAATAATTGGGAAAAATTGTTTTTTTAAAATCAGATTAAAACATCCAAACTTGATCTTTAAGATCAAAAAGGCGTCGCAATACTCCACGAAACAACCATCTTACCTCTGTATGTAAAAGAAGCGGCTCATAAGCAGAACCCATTTCATAACAAAGCATAGTAAAGAGCTACTATTTAAGCCTCTAAATTTTATAAAGTTGATCACACTTACTACATCATTTAAAACTTGATATAAATTTCGCTACTAATGCTTCTCTATGTATCATGCAATGATTGAAAACTATGTTTGGCGCAATTTCCTTTATTTGCCTTTTTTTCTCCTGTTAATACAGCTGCACCATCAGTACAAATTGCAACACAATTAGCCCATAATAGTTTATTTCGGTTAAAAAAATTATTAAGAACATGACAAATCTCACCAGTTGTTCTTTCCACCAGAGTTTTACAAAATAGGACGTCTTCAAAAATATCTCCCTCGTAGTAATATCTTGCGTATAAGTTGAAATATCTCTAGATTCATCTAATTGTATGGCAAAAAACTTACTATCTTTCAAACGGTTCAATAAATTTGATTTTATATTGTCTGCGATCGCGAAACTGTGTCTCTCGATAGCGGAATGCTTTTGAATTCATTGCTGTAATTGACACGATTTTTATTGCAGCAGGGAGAGCAAAGGATTTACCAATAGTGTGTGGCTTCATATTTTTTCCTATTAAATATGAAACTTCCAACGATGCCTTTAAAGCTTTTTGTGGAACTGTAGAATGTTTTTCCATCAAAGTTTTCTCACTTTGCGTATTATTGGCACGTTTTGAGTCGTTCTTATCAATTCGCTCAGGATGTTTTGTTTCTAAATGCCTTTTCAATTTAACAGGCTTCATACTTTCGTTGGCTAGTTTTTCGAAACATAACGCACAATGGACGTTGTTCATCAATGACAACGGTGTAAGTAAATCCGTATTTGATATATTCCTCTTGATAATTTCTACATTTTTTCGTTCCTTTGATGTTAGAACATGAAGGCTTTTCACTAGATATTTGTGGCTGAACTACACTTGAAATTCTAGTGTTCGAACTCTCAGACGCTATTTTTCTCACTTTACTGGCTGTTGCAATTTCTTCACCAATATATATATATTATTTTCGTTAGTTTCCCGCCGACATTTAAGACTTACCCATTTATCCATTCAAATGACAAAAATGTCAATTATAAAATCTCTAAACGACAAGCAAATCACTACCAAACGACTCAACACCACGCAAAACACAAGCAATATGCTGGGAGCGTTGTCAGCTGAACATGAAGTCAAACCTGTGGACTACTAGATCAAGGAGATTCTAATACATTCGATCCACGGGAAAAATTTTATACTGTACTCCAAATTAAAATTTAAAGATATAACGCTTTTAAATTTTTCCTAATAATAAAACTGTTTCGTGTTCAGAAATAAATTATACATGTAGTTTTTTTGCAGTATATAAATCTTTTCTTTTTATTAAAAAATGGTAAAGTACAACTCTTAGCATTTGTGCCCGAGGTACCAGATGCACGAACTCCAAAGACTAAAGATCGCAATCGCCAGCTTGACGACTGTATAACAATGTCAATAGCAGTAGATTTTGACAGCGTCGGAACACCTACCTAGGCTGACATCATCATCTTAGTACTACGATGCCCGCCCCCCCCTTTTAACCCATACAAAATATCGAATAATTGGAATAATTCAAAAATTTAAAGTTTCTGTTTTTTCCTTTTTTCGTGTTGTTTGTTTGTTTGTTTCTGTTGTAATACAGGGTGTTCGGGCTAAAAATATCCAAAAGTTATGACTTACTTTTATGGAACTACCCATTAGAATTAAAAAAAATATATTTAAATAGAAAGAACATCTCACCAAGTTTTCATATCAATCATAGATTTCGATGTGTGCACCTTTTGTAGCACGACTAACGTCAATTACAAAAACAATTTAACGTCACATGGTAATCTAGTTCGCTCCAAGTGTTTCTTAGCATCTCAGGAGTTATTAGACTTTTTTGCTTGAGGATTCATTAAATCCGTTGTGTATAAACAAAAAATTGAAACTGTGGATGAGTTGAAGAAGCGTATCATTCAAGCAATTCCTGTAATAACTCCTGATATGCCTACAAAACACTTGGGGAGAACTGGATTTCCATTTAGACGTTTGTCGTGCTACAAAAGGGGCACACATCGAAATATATGATACTATGATCGGAATATATGATTGATATTAAAACTTTGTGATATGTTCTTTCTATTTAAATTATAATGGGTAGTTTCGTAAAAATGAGCCGTAACTTTTGGATACTTTTAGCCCGGACACCCTGTATATCAATGTCTAGTGATATTTTCATTCTGTTTAATTTTTAGAACAGGACCACTATTTGAAACAAATGTATTCTTAATTTTATCCACATAAATATTTAGAAGGAGCATTGCTTGGCAGCCATACTCGAGGATGGAATATTTGATAAAGCATGCCATTCTTTGCCAGAGCATATCTATTTCAAAGTGGAACTGTTTTATTATTCTTACGATATTATCAGCTATCTTAAACTAATAAATATAAACATTATATTTTAATTTATTAATATATTGATAACACAGGCCTACATTTTTTTTTTTTTTTTTTTGGTGCCTAGGATTTTAGAACTGATTTTAGCTATATTTGGGGCGCTGAATCTAAATATGAAATCGGTTTTTCTCTATCAGCTCTACTTTTTTAGATACAGTAAAACCTCGTTTATCCGGACTAGCTGGGACCATAGGCAATCCGGACAATCGAAAATCCGTATAATCCGTGTAATATGGGTAATAAGCAATACAAAATCCTTAACTAAGAAGACTCACTTGTTTTGTAACAAAATTACATAGTATTGTTTGCAAGACATTAAAAAATATAAAAATAACTTTTCACATCATTTCTTATCAAAGAATTGGTAAGTCTAGTAAAGCTTTCTTAGACTCAACAAAAAGTATTTTATTACCATCATTTATTGTAAAATCTATGCAGGAATCAAACTAAAAAGCGAATCAAACTAAATCAACTGAATCAAACTAAAAAGCGAATATTTGGCGTACTTGTAGTTACGTTCTTGCTATCATAGTTAAAAATTATCTAATGTGAACATTAAATAAAAATGTCTACAAATCTTATCCGAATTATCCGGAGATCCGGATCAACGAGGGCCGGATAAACGAGGTTTTACTGTACATCTACTTATCTATCAATGTTTTTTCTATTCAATACATTCAAGTATGGGGGATTTGTCCTCCTGGGAAACTGGACTCCTGGGAAAAATGGGTCTTCCTGAATATTTTCCAGATGATTGGCGCCTATTTATTGACAGTTCAAAGCGAAGTTTGAAATGTGCCCTTCTACACAATGGGAACAAATATGGTTCAATACCAATTTCTCACTCGACAAAATTGAAAGAAGAATATGGCACCATAGCTTTGGTCTTGGAGAAGATAAAGTATCATGAACATCAATGGGTGATTGGTGTGGACTTAAAAATGGTAAACTTTCTCTTTGGACAGCAAAGTGGCTACACCAAAATATCCTTGCATCGTGTGCCTCTGGGATAACAGAGACAAAACACACCACTGGGTTAGAAAACAGTGGACTAAGAGAGAAAACATGGACGTTTAGGAAAATAATGTCATTAACGACCCCTTAGTTGAACGAGAGAAAATCATCTTTCCTCCACTGCATATCAAGCTGGGTCTAATGAAGCAGTTTGTAAAGGCTCTTCATAAGAACGAATCATGCTTTGCATATATAGGTGAAAAATTACCTACGTTGAGTACGGAAAAAATAATGCAGGAATATTTGACAGCCCACAGATAAGACAACTCATTAAGGATCCTGCCTTCGTAAATTCCATGAATGAGGCTGAGCGAAAAGCCTGGACTTCATTTGTTGCGATTGTCGGAAATTTTCTGGGCAAATGCAAAGCTGAAAACTATGTTGAACTGGTTGACGAGATGCTAAACAGTTTCAGATCTCTTGGGTGTAACATGAGCATTAAGGTGCACTATTTACACAGCCACTTAGACCATTTTCCTGAAAATTTAGGAGACACTAGTGAGAATCAAGGTGAAATATATCACCAGGGTATTAAAACTATGGAGGACCACTACCAAGGAAGATGGGATACGCACATGATGGCAGATTACTTCTGGAGTTTACAAAGGGACTGTTCCAAAATACATTCAAGAATGTCACGGAAAATAAGTTTCCGAAGTGTTGAGTGAATGTTGGTTTCATCGATGACCTTTTCCTCTTTCTTGCTCTTTGTAATTAGATAAGTACTACTGCAATATTTTCTATGATTTTTATGTTCCTTTAACATTTGAAAAATATAATAATAATAAAAATTCCGTGTTTAGTTTTTTAATTTGATCCATGGATTTTACTTAAAATAGTGTAACGTATATTTCACTAAAATGTTATATCTTAGGAATTTGAGCTCCTTGGCAAAAACTAATGCCATATTTATATTCAGGGCATCAAGTTCATATGAAATCAGCTCCAAATACCCCGGTACCAAAACCACTGTCTACCTGTGTAATAAATGCATCTATCTTTTTTTATGTATTGAAAGGTTAGGTGTAATAAACTTTTATAAGTTTGCGTTTAATTTGTAAGTGGTTTTCGTGTTCAGGCCCACGAAGAGAACACACAAATACACACATATAGAAATAGCATTATAAAGACATATAAGTAGCATTAGGAGAAAATACATTAAGAAAGTTTAAACATTCTTAAGCATTAGTTTTAGGTTACTTTGTTTCGGACTGGTGCATTTTCTGCTTTATACGAATAGATGATCATTTTTGTTCCAAAATTCAAGATGAAATAAACGATCAAACAAACGAACTAAAGAAGTATTCTGATAGTTAAACGATTAGAGGGTCATGTATCGAGAGAATTTAAAATATGGTTTAATTCTGTGAAAAACTAATTGATTCATATCTAATCAGTTTGTTTTTGGTGTATTTCTGTTCTTTGTATGGTTGATTTGAGGTAGCTGATGGCCTCCTGCCGAATTTGATTTGAAATCGATTAAATGATATAAGCAAGTTTATTTTTTATGTATCTGGAATTGCATTATGATTTCTCGGAGTTTAGATAAAATTTGGGTTTTGCTCTTGATGATATTCAGGATGCTGTGCCGTGGTAAAATAAATTATTTCAAATTATATAACAGTTTTCTTTCTTTCATTTGTTATGTGGAGACAAAAATAGAATAGTTGACTGAATTAAATGGATTTTAGGTAATTGTATTGATATATACGACTTTAGAGTGAGGAATTTTGATACGTGTTGCATTTTGTAATAATCTGGTCTGAAATTTTTTTTATCTTTTAATATTAAAAGCATTGCTTATATGTCTCTACAAATATTATGATCTAAACGTTTTATATAAACTTTTATAATAATTTAGTTATTTTACTACTATTTGTTCTCGTATTTCAGAAGTTTCTTGAAGTAATGTTTACAAATGTTTATATATAAATATATATTGTAAATCTCATTGAATGCTCATTGTATATAATAAATGTATGTATTACGTTTAGTTTTTGCGTCGTTATCACTTAAGACTTACATTTTTTATCTATTTCTGGCTGACCATTTCGTTAATAAAATCGCTGTTTTTCGTAAAAATTGCGTTTGAGTCTGTATTGAATGTCCTGATAGTGAAGTGCGCATTGTCCTTCCTTGTATCAAGCTGGGCGATGGCAATCGGTACCAAAGTCCCACTATTGGCATGGATCTACGGAGCCGGTCTGAATCGGCTTGAAGCAGTAGGTCCCAGTCTAATGAGCCCTTGTTTTTAAGAAGACCAACCAACCTTCCTTGTATCATTTTTCATTTTTTCGATTAGATATGTTCGATGTAAAGATTATTTTTGAAGTTGCATTGTTAAAGCATCTTGTTTATAACTATGCCTGAAATCTAAGATCGAAACGAGAATTTTTAAATTCAAAGCAGATGCACAATAGTTTTTACAATCACTCCTATTCCGGTATCTAGATCTAGAAAGAGAAGGGCAGAAAAAGGACCCCCACTCTAAAATAAAAGCGATAGCTTTCGGAGTCCCCAAAATAAATTTTTAGGCTGAACCTTGATAGAGACTGTTATCTAATACACAGGTATAACCAGCCCCAAATTTCGGGGGAGGGGGGTAGATTAGAAAATTGTGGACTTTTATTTTAGCTAACACACATAAAGTCATACCTCTGTACTCGACACCTTTCGACGCGAAAAAAAAGACTTCGGTACTTACTATACAACCTGCATTGAGGGAATCCCGTCTCTGTGGACGAAACGAAGTCCGACGCGTTAGTCTCGCACTCAGAGTAGATACTCACACATTTCGCCATGTACTTTTCTTGCATACCAGAAATTAAGCAGCAGATTTATTAGCAATACATCATATCCTTCTCTGCCTTTTCTGGGTGTTCTCTGTACAGACGTTATTTGGTGGCCCGTGATAGCATGGGAATTTTATCTTAGTTGCTTTTCTTGTTTAAGTAATTTCTATTTTGTTCTCCTTTGCAATTTTGTATTTTTCCCTTTTTGTCTGTATAACTAAGCAAGGGTTGGTGCTTTGTCCACTTTTTTTCCTTTCGAGCTGCTTTTTTTTGGGGGGGGGGTCGTCAAAATCATCATGAGCTCGAAAGAGGTTAGTGATAACACTGAGCATAAATTAGGGAGAAGCAAGATGAATCAATAGATAAGTCTGAGCAAGGTAGCTGTGTGTCTGTTCTTGCTTCAGAACAAAGATGGGGGATTTAGTAGGCTGTACCGATAGCGGAGGATATCGTGTCCATGGGAAAGTCCATGTTTCTGGAAGTCAGGAATGAAGGCATCGAAGGGTTAGTGGACGAAAACAGGGAGGAGCTGCAGGCACTTAATAGGGAGCGGCAACAGATAGTGGCTGGGGAACTTCCTTCAAGCGAGGAGGAGGGAAGGATGGAAGCCCCAACTGCACTGCTATAAGAAATGGGTTGAATTAGAAAATTTTGATGAAAGGGGTTGGTGCAAGCCGAAAGGGGAATTTTGAAAGGAATTTCCCCAAGTCCCATAATCCCCCTAGGTTTTGAGTCTAAAGCTGGGTTCAGGGGTAGGAAGAAAAGACAAAGAACCCTTGTTCGAGCGCCTGTCCAATTCCAAGCAAAAACCTCTCGCCACCATCCCATTAGATCATGAACTCCTTTCAGTACTGGTGGACTGAAGATAAATTTTATTTTACACTAGTTATCAAAAATTAAGGAAAAAATCCCAAAAAGAGGGATTACACGTTCAAAAATAGGCCAATCTGTTTAAAATTTGAATATGTTGTTAAGTAAAAGGTGCTGAACAATACTACATTATGCAAAATAGTGGCGCTGCAGTCAGAATACGTCATTTGCGAGGAGCATAAAAGTGCATGTCTCAGAGCAAAGCGGCAATTGTCGCTGTGAGGCTGAGTTTAGACATCTGGCATAGCCAAATTGTAACAATGACCTCCAGGCATCATTTGACAGAAGAACTGCGATGGCGATGTATTGGGAGACTAGAGGCAGGACAAAGTCAGACAGAAGTGGGCAGATGGCTAAATGTGAGTCCGTCTGTGGTTCACAGACTTTGGCAACAATTTCTAACCACGGATTCGGCATCCAGGAGGTTCAGCCAAGGACGGCCATACACTACGACGAGTGCCGATGACCGATATTTGTCATTATGCGCACGAAGGAATAGAACCGCAACTCTGTCTGAACTCAGATCATCCCTCGCTGCAAGCTCCGGAAGGTTGGCATCAACGTCAACCTGCGTAGAAGGCTTCACGAAGGTGGCTTTTTGTGAGACGACCAGCTATTTGCATCCCGCTCATGTCACACCATAGGTGGGAACGTTTGCAGTGGGCGCGTCAACATGTCCACTAGACGTGTGATCAATGGAGGGCTGTTCTCTTTACGGATGAGTCCACGTTTAGCCTCCAAAGCGATAGTAGGCGTATTTTGATTTGGAGAGAACCTGGAACTCGTTTTCATCCATCACACATCCGTGAAAGAGGTGCATACGGATTAAGCAGTGTCTTCAGTGTCTGTGTTTGGGGTGGTACCTCTTTGGGTGGACGCACAGACCTCCATGTCTTTCCCCGTGGAAATGAAATGTGAATGCTCACACCTATAGAGATGATATCCTTGTTGCTTATGTGCGCCCTTATGCCGGGGCAATAGGTGATGCTTTCGTGCTACAGGACGATAACGCGAGACCGCACAGGGCTCGCATCGTGGATGCTTATCTTGAGCAGGAAACAATTCAGCGCATGGAGTGGCTAGCTCGATCACCGGACCTGAGTCCTATCGAGCATGTTTGGGACGCTTTAGGACGACGCATAGCTGCTCTCAATCTTCCTCCTAGGACCCTAGCCACGCTTTCAACTGCTTTGCAAGAACAATGGCTCTCACTTCCTACAGAACTCATAGACCGCATAATTGACAGCATCACACATCGCTATGTGTGCTGTATTGCTTCTCGGGGGGATCATACGCCATATTAAAGGTACTTTTCCTATACCAAACTGACACATCCGATTTGTTCGTTGTATACATATGCTAGTTTCTTTAACACCATAATTGTCTGGCGATTTCTTTTTATGCTATTTTATACCTACCTATGTGTTGTATAATGTGAATAAGTTTCATTAAATTCTACGCGTAACTTTTTGAGTAATCGCTATTTTTGTGACTTTTCCTTAATTTTTGATATCCAGTGTATTTTATCTAATTATTGTTTTAAATTATGTCTGTCTAGTTTAAAGATTTTGTATCAAAAACAATCCCATCCATTTATAAATTGGCCAGTAAAATGTGAAATTTCTGGTTTTCAGAAACGAATCAATTGGACGAAAACAGGGAGGAGCTGCAGGCACTTAATAGGGAGGGGCAACAGATAGTGGCTGGGGAACTTCCTTCAAGCGAGGAGGAGGGAAGGATGGAAGCCCCAACTGCACTGCTATAAGAAATGGGTTGAATTAGAAAATTTTGATGAAAGGGGTTGGTGCAAGCCGAAAGGGGAATTTTGAAAGGAATTTCCCCAAGTCCCATAATCCCCCTAGGTTTTGAGTCTAAAGCTGGGTTCAGGGGTAGGAAGAAAAGACAAAGAACCCTTGTTCGAGCGCCTGTCCAATTCCAAGCAAAAACCTCTCGCCACCATCCCATTAGATCATGAACTCCTTTCAGTACTGGTGGACTGAAGATAAATTTTATTTTACACTAGTTATCAAAAATTAAGGAAAAAATCCCAAAAAGAGGGATTACACGTTCAAAAATAGGCCAATCTGTTTAAAATTTGAATATGTTGTTAAGTAAAAGGTGCTGAACAATACTACATTATGCAAAATAGTGGCGCTGCAGTCAGAATACGTCATTTGCGAGGAGCATAAAAGTGCATGTCTCAGAGCAAAGCGGCAATTGTCGCTGTGAGGCTGAGATTAGACATCTGGCATAGCCAAATTGTAACAATGACCTCCAGGCATCATTTGACAGAAGAACTGCGATGGCGATGTATTGGGAGACTAGAGGCAGGACAAAGTCAGACAGAAGTGGGCAGATGGCTAAATGTGAGTCCGTCTGTGGTTCACAGACTTTGGCAACAATTTCTAACCACGGATTCGGCATCCAGGAGGTTCAGCCAAGGACGGCCATACACTACGACGAGTGCCGATGACCGATATTTGTCATTATGCGCACGAAGGAATAGAACCGCATCTCTGTCTGAACTCAGATCATCCCTCGCTGCAAGCTCCGGAAGGTTGGCATCAACGTCAACCTGCGTAGAAGGCTTCACGAAGGTGGCTTTTTGTGAGACGACCAGCTATTTGCATCCCGCTCATGTCACACCATAGGTGGGAACGTTTGCAGTGGGCGCGTCAACATGTCCACTAGACGTGTGATCAATGGAGGGCTGTTCTCTTTACGGATGAGTCCACGTTTAGCCTCCAAAGCGATAGTAGGCGTATTTTGATTTGGAGAGAACCTGGAACTCGTTTTCATCCATCACACATCCGTGAAAGAGGTGCATACGGATTAAGCAGTGTCTGTGTTTGGGGTGGTACCTCTTTGGGTGGACGCACAGACCTCCATGTCTTTCCCCGTGGAAATGTGAATGCTCACACCTATAGAGATGATATCCTTGTTGCTTATGTGCGCCCTTATGCCGGGGCAATAGGTGATGCTTTCGTGCTACAGGACGATAACGCGAGACCGCACAGGGCTCGCATCGTGGATGCTTATCTTGAGCAGGAAACAATTCAGCGCATGGAGTGGCTAGCTCGATCACCGGACCTGAGTCCTATCGAGCATGTTTGGGACGCTTTAGGACGACGCATAGCTGCTCACAATCTTCCTCCTAGGACCCTAGCCACGCTTTCAACTGCTTTGCAAGAACAATGGCTCTCACTTCCTACAGAACTCATAGACCGCATAATTGACAGCATCACACATCGCTATGTGTGCTGTATTGCTTCTCGGGGGGATCATACGCCATATTAAAGGTACTTTTCCTATACCAAACTGACACATCCGATTTGTTCGTTGTATACATATGCTAGTTTCTTTAACACCATAATTGTCTGGCGATTTCTTTTTATGCTATTTTATACCTACCTATGTGTTGTATAATGTGTATAAGTTTCATTAAATTCTACGCGTAACTTTTTGAGTAATCGCTATTTTTGTGACTTTTCCTTAATTTTTGATATCCAGTGTATTTTATCTAATTATTGTTTTAAATTATGTCTGTCTAGTTTAAAGATTTTGTATCAAAAACAATCCCATCCATTTATAAATTGGCCAGTAAAATGTGAAATTTCTGGTTTTCAGAAACGAATCAATTGGACGAAAACAGGGAGGAGCTGCAGGCACTTAATAGGGAGGGGCAACAGATAGTGGCTGGGGAACTTCCTTCAAGCGAGGAGGAGGGAAGGATGGAAGCCCCAACTGCACTGCTATAAGAAATGGGTTGAATTAGAAAATTTTGATGAAAGGGGTTGGTGCAAGCCGAAAGGGGAATTTTGAAAGGAATTTCCCCAAGTCCCATAATCCCCCTAGGTTTTGAGTCTAAAGCTGGGTTCAGGGGTAGGAAGAAAAGACAAAGAACCCTTGTTCGAGCGCCTGTCCAATTCCAAGCAAAAACCTCTCGCCACCATCCCATTAGATCATGAACTCCTTTCAGTACTGGTGGACTGAAGATAAATTTTATTTTACACTAGTTATCAAAAATTAAGGAAAAAATCCCAAAAAGAGGGATTACACGTTCAAAAATAGGCCAATCTGTTTAAAATTTGAATATGTTGTTAAGTAAAAGGTGCTGAACAATACTACATTATGCAAAATAGTGGCGCTGCAGTCAGAATACGTCATTTGCGAGGAGCATAAAAGTGCATGTCTCAGAGCAAAGCGGCAATTGTCGCTGTGAGGCTGAGATTAGACATCTGGCATAGCCAAATTGTAACAATGACCTCCAGGCATCATTTGACAGAAGAACTGCGATGGCGATGTATTGGGAGACTAGAGGCAGGACAAAGTCAGACAGAAGTGGGCAGATGGCTAAATGTGAGTCCGTCTGTGGTTCACAGACTTTGGCAACAATTTCTAACCACGGATTCGGCATCCAGGAGGTTCAGCCAAGGACGGCCATACACTACGACGAGTGCCGATGACCGATATTTGTCATTATGCGCACGAAGGAATAGAACCGCAACTCTGTCTGAACTCAGATCATCCCTCGCTGCAAGCTCCGGAAGGTTGGCATCAACGTCAACCTGCGTAGAAGGCTTCACGAAGGTGGCTTTTTGTGAGACGACCAGCTATTTGCATCCCGCTCATGTCACACCATAGGTGGGAACGTTTGCAGTGGGCGCGTCAACATGTCCACTAGACGTGTGATCAATGGAGGGCTGTTCTCTTTACGGATGAGTCCACGTTTAGCCTCCAAAGCGATAGTAGGCGTATTTTGATTTGGAGAGAACCTGGAACTCGTTTTCATCCATCACACATCCGTGAAAGAGGTGCATACGGATTAAGCAGTGTCTGTGTTTGGGGTGGTACCTCTTTGGGTGGACGCACAGACCTCCATGTCTTTCCCCGTGGAAATGTGAATGCTCACACCTATAGAGATGATATCCTTGTTGCTTATGTGCGCCCTTATGCCGGGGCAATAGGTGATGCTTTCGTGCTACAGGACGATAACGCGAGACCGCACAGGGCTCGCATCGTGGATGCTTATCTTGAGCAGGAAACAATTCAGCGCATGGAGTGGCTAGCTCGATCACCGGACCTGAGTCCTATCGAGCATGTTTGGGACGCTTTAGGACGACGCATAGCTGCTCTCAATCTTCCTCCTAGGACCCTAGCCACGCTTTCAACTGCTTTGCAAGAACAATGGCTCTCACTTCCTACAGAACTCATAGACCGCATAATTGACAGCATCACACATCGCTATGTGTGCTGTATTGCTTCTCGGGGGGATCATACGCCATATTAAAGGTACTTTTCCTATACCAAACTGACACATCCGATTTGTTCGTTGTATACATATGCTAGTTTCTTTAACACCATAATTGTCTGGCGATTTCTTTTTATGCTATTTTATACCTACCTATGTGTTGTATAATGTGAATAAGTTTCATTAAATTCTACGCGTAACTTTTTGAGTAATCGCTATTTTTGTGACTTTTCCTTAATTTTTGATATCCAGTGTATTTTATCTAATTATTGTTTTAAATTATGTCTGTCTAGTTTAAAGATTTTGTATCAAAAACAATCCCATCCATTTATAAATTGGCCAGTAAAATGTGAAATTTCTGGTTTTCAGAAACGAATCAATTGGACGAAAACAGGGAGGAGCTGCAGGCACTTAATAGGGAGGGGCAACAGATAGTGGCTGGGGAACTTCCTTCAAGCGAGGAGGAGGGAAGGATGGAAGCCCCAACTGCACTGCTATAAGAAATGGGTTGAATTAGAAAATTTTGATGAAAGGGGTTGGTGCAAGCCGAAAGGGGAATTTTGAAAGGAATTTCCCCAAGTCCCATAATCCCCCTAGGTTTTGAGTCTAAAGCTGGGTTCAGGGGTAGGAAGAAAAGACAAAGAACCCTTGTTCGAGCGCCTGTCCAATTCCAAGCAAAAACCTCTCGCCACCATCCCATTAGATCATGAACTCCTTTCAGTACTGGTGGACTGAAGATAAATTTTATTTTACACTAGTTATCAAAAATTAAGGAAAAAATCCCAAAAAGAGGGATTACACGTTCAAAAATAGGCCAATCTGTTTAAAATTTGAATATGTTGTTAAGTAAAAGGTGCTGAACAATACTACATTATGCAAAATAGTGGCGCTGCAGTCAGAATACGTCATTTGCGAGGAGCATAAAAGTGCATGTCTCAGAGCAAAGCGGCAATTGTCGCTGTGAGGCTGAGATTAGACATCTGGCATAGCCAAATTGTAACAATGACCTCCAGGCATCATTTGACAGAAGAACTGCGATGGCGATGTATTGGGAGACTAGAGGCAGGACAAAGTCAGACAGAAGTGGGCAGATGGCTAAATGTGAGTCCGTCTGTGGTTCACAGACTTTGGCAACAATTTCTAACCACGGATTCGGCATCCAGGAGGTTCAGCCAAGGACGGCCATACACTACGACGAGTGCCGATGACCGATATTTGTCATTATGCGCACGAAGGAATAGAACCGCAACTCTGTCTGAACTCAGATCATCCCTCGCTGCAAGCTCCGGAAGGTTGGCATCAACGTCAACCTGCGTAGAAGGCTTCACGAAGGTGGCTTTTTGTGAGACGACCAGCTATTTGCATCCCGCTCATGTCACACCATAGGTGGGAACGTTTGCAGTGGGCGCGTCAACATGTCCACTAGACGTGTGATCAATGGAGGGCTGTTCTCTTTACGGATGAGTCCACGTTTAGCCTCCAAAGCGATAGTAGGCGTATTTTGATTTGGAGAGAACCTGGAACTCGTTTTCATCCATCACACATCCGTGAAAGAGGTGCATACGGATTAAGCAGTGTCTGTGTTTGGGGTGGTACCTCTTTGGGTGGACGCACAGACCTCCATGTCTTTCCCCGTGGAAATGTGAATGCTCACACCTATAGAGATGATATCCTTGTTGCTTATGTGCGCCCTTATGCCGGGGCAATAGGTGATGCTTTCGTGCTACAGGACGATAACGCGAGACCGCACAGGGCTCGCATCGTGGATGCTTATCTTGAGCAGGAAACAATTCAGCGCATGGAGTGGCTAGCTCGATCACCGGACCTGAGTCCTATCGAGCATGTTTGGGACGCTTTAGGACGACGCATAGCTGCTCTCAATCTTCCTCCTAGGACCCTAGCCACGCTTTCAACTGCTTTGCAAGAACAATGGCTCTCACTTCCTACAGAACTCATAGACCGCATAATTGACAGCATCACACATCGCTATGTGTGCTGTATTGCTTCTCGGGGGGATCATACGCCATATTAAAGGTACTTTCCTATACCAAACTGACACATCCGATTTGTTCGTTGTATACATATGCTAGTTTCTTTAACACCATAATTGTCTGGCGATTTCTTTTTATGCTATTTTATACCTACCTATGTGTTGTATAATGTGAATAAGTTTCATTAAATTCTACGCGTAACTTTTTGAGTAATCGCTATTTTTGTGACTTTTCCTTAATTTTTGATATCCAGTGTATTTTATCTAATTATTGTTTTAAATTATGTCTGTCTAGTTTAAAGATTTTGTATCAAAAACAATCCCATCCATTTATAAATTGGCCAGTAAAATGTGAAATTTCTGGTTTTCAGAAACGAATCAATTGGACGAAAACAGGGAGGAGCTGCAGGCACTTAATAGGGAGCGGCAACAGATAGTGGCTGGGGAACTTCCTTCAAGCGAGGAGGAGGGAAGGATGGAAGCCCCAACTGCACTGCTATAAGAAATGGGTTGAATTAGAAAATTTTGATGAAAGGGGTTGGTGCAAGCCGAAAGGGGAATTTTGAAAGGAATTTCCCCAAGTCCCATAATCCCCCTAGGTTTTGAGTCTAAAGCTGGGTTCAGGGGTAGGAAGAAAAGACAAAGAACCCTTGTTCGAGCGCCTGTCCAATTCCAAGCAAAAACCTCTCGCCACCATCCCATTAGATCATGAACTCCTTTCAGTACTGGTGGACTGAAGATAAATTTTATTTTACACTAGTTATCAAAAATTAAGGAAAAAATCCCAAAAAGAGGGATTACACGTTCAAAAATAGGCCAATCTGTTTAAAATTTGAATATGTTGTTAAGTAAAAGGTGCTGAACAATACTACATTATGCAAAATAGTGGCGCTGCAGTCAGAATACGTCATTTGCGAGGAGCATAAAAGTGCATGTCTCAGAGCAAAGCGGCAATTGTCGCTGTGAGGCTGAGATTAGACATCTGGCATAGCCAAATTGTAACAATGACCTCCAGGCATCATTTGACAGAAGAACTGCGATGGCGATGTATTGGGAGACTAGAGGCAGGACAAAGTCAGACAGAAGTGGGCAGATGGCTAAATGTGAGTCCGTCTGTGGTTCACAGACTTTGGCAACAATTTCTAACCACGGATTCGGCATCCAGGAGGTTCAGCCAAGGACGGCCATACACTACGACGAGTGCCGATGACCGATATTTGTCATTATGCGCACGAAGGAATAGAACCGCAACTCTGTCTGAACTCAGATCATCCCTCGCTGCAAGCTCCGGAAGGTTGGCATCAACGTCAACCTGCGTAGAAGGCTTCACGAAGGTGGCTTTTTGTGAGACGACCAGCTATTTGCATCCCGCTCATGTCACACCATAGGTGGGAACGTTTGCAGTGGGCGCGTCAACATGTCCACTAGACGTGTGATCAATGGAGGGCTGTTCTCTTTACGGATGAGTCCACGTTTAGCCTCCAAAGCGATAGTAGGCGTATTTTGATTTGGAGAGAACCTGGAACTCGTTTTCATCCATCACACATCCGTGAAAGAGGTGCATACGGATTAAGCAGTGTCTGTGTTTGGGGTGGTACCTCTTTGGGTGGACGCACAGACCTCCATGTCTTTCCCCGTGGAAATGTGAATGCTCACACCTATAGAGATGATATCCTTGTTGCTTATGTGCGCCCTTATGCCGGGGCAATAGGTGATGCTTTCGTGCTACAGGACGATAACGCGAGACCGCACAGGGCTCGCATCGTGGATGCTTATCTTGAGCAGGAAACAATTCAGCGCATGGAGTGGCTAGCTCGATCACCGGACCTGAGTCCTATCGAGCATGTTTGGGACGCTTTAGGACGACGCATAGCTGCTCTCAATCTTCCTCCTAGGACCCTAGCCACGCTTTCAACTGCTTTGCAAGAACAATGGCTCTCACTTCCTACAGAACTCATAGACCGCATAATTGACAGCATCACACATCGCTATGTGTGCTGTATTGCTTCTCGGGGGGATCATACGCCATATTAAAGGTACTTTTCCTATACCAAACTGACACATCCGATTTGTTCGTTGTATACATATGCTAGTTTCTTTAACACCATAATTGTCTGGCGATTTCTTTTTATGCTATTTTATACCTACCTATGTGTTGTATAATGTGTATAAGTTTCATTAAATTCTACGCGTAACTTTTTGAGTAATCGCTATCTTTGTGACTTTTCCTTAATTTTTGATATCCAGTGTATTTTATCTAATTATTGTTTTAAATTATGTCTGTCTAGTTTAAAGATTTTGTATCAAAAACAATCCCATCCATTTATAAATTGGCCAGTAAAATGTGAAATTTCTGGTTTTCAGAAACGAATCAATTGGACGAAAACAGGGAGGAGCTGCAGGCACTTAATAGGGAGGGGCAACAGATAGTGGCTGGGGAACTTCCTTCGAGCGAGGAGGAGGGAAGGATGGAAGCCCCAACTGCACTGCTATAAGAAATGGGTTGAATTAGAAAATTTTGATGAAAGGGGTTGGTGCAAGCCGAAAGGGGAATTTTGAAAGGAATTTCCCCAAGTCCCATAATCCCCCTAGGTTTTGAGTCTAAAGCTGGGTTCAGGGGTAGGAAGAAAAGACAAAGAACCCTTGTTCGAGCGCCTGTCCAATTCCAAGCAAAAACCTCTCGCCACCATCCCATTAGATCATGAACTCCTTTCAGTACTGGTGGACTGAAGATAAATTTTATTTTACACTAGTTATCAAAAATTAAGGAAAAAATCCCAAAAAGAGGGATTACACGTTCAAAAATAGGCCAATCTGTTTAAAATTTGAATATGTTGTTAAGTAAAAGGTGCTGAACAATACTACATTATGCAAAATAGTGGCGCTGCAGTCAGAATACGTCATTTGCGAGGAGCATAAAAGTGCATGTCTCAGAGCAAAGCGGCAATTGTCGCTGTGAGGCTGAGATTAGACATCTGGCATAGCCAAATTGTAACAATGACCTCCAGGCATCATTTGACAGAAGAACTGCGATGGCGATGTATTGGGAGACTAGAGGCAGGACAAAGTCAGACAGAAGTGGGCAGATGGCTAAATGTGAGTCCGTCTGTGGTTCACAGACTTTGGCAACAATTTCTAACCACGGATTCGGCATCCAGGAGGTTCAGCCAAGGACGGCCATACACTACGACGAGTGCCGATGACCGATATTTGTCATTATGCGCACGAAGGAATAGAACCGCAACTCTGTCTGAACTCAGATCATCCCTCGCTGCAAGCTCCGGAAGGTTGGCATCAACGTCAACCTGCGTAGAAGGCTTCACGAAGGTGGCTTTTTGTGAGACGACCAGCTATTTGCATCCCGCTCATGTCACACCATAGGTGGGAACGTTTGCAGTGGGCGCGTCAACATGTCCACTAGACGTGTGATCAATGGAGGGCTGTTCTCTTTACGGATGAGTCCACGTTTAGCCTCCAAAGCGATAGTAGGCGTATTTTGATTTGGAGAGAACCTGGAACTCGTTTTCATCCATCACACATCCGTGAAAGAGGTGCATACGGATTAAGCAGTGTCTGTGTTTGGGGTGGTACCTCTTTGGGTGGACGCACAGACCTCCATGTCTTTCCCCGTGGAAATGTGAATGCTCACACCTATAGAGATGATATCCTTGTTGCTTATGTGCGCCCTTATGCCGGGGCAATAGGTGATGCTTTCGTGCTACAGGACGATAACGCGAGACCGCACAGGGCTCGCATCGTGGATGCTTATCTTGAGCAGGAAACAATTCAGCGCATGGAGTGGCTAGCTCGATCACCGGACCTGAGTCCTATCGAGCATGTTTGGGACGCTTTAGGACGACGCATAGCTGCTCTCAATCTTCCTCCTAGGACCCTAGCCACGCTTTCAACTGCTTTGCAAGAACAATGGCTCTCACTTCCTACAGAACTCATAGACCGCATAATTGACAGCATCACACATCGCTATGTGTGCTGTATTGCTTCTCGGGGGGATCATACGCCATATTAAAGGTACTTTTCCTATACCAAACTGACACATCCGATTTGTTCGTTGTATACATATGCTAGTTTCTTTAACACCATAATTGTCTGGCGATTTCTTTTTATGCTATTTTATACCTACCTATGTGTTGTATAATGTGTATAAGTTTCATTAAATTCTACGCGTAACTTTTTGAGTAATCGCTATCTTTGTGACTTTTCCTTAATTTTTGATATCCAGTGTATTTTATCTAATTATTGTTTCAAATTATGTCTGTCTAGTTTAAAGATTTTGTATCAAAAACAATCCCATCCATTTATAAATTGGCCAGTAAAATGTGAAATTTCTGGTTTTCAGAAACGAATCAATTGGACGAAAACAGGGAGGAGCTGCAGGCACTTAATAGGGAGGGGCAACAGATAGTGGCTGGGGAACTTCCTTCGAGCGAGGAGGAGGGAAGGATGGAAGCCCCAACTGCACTGCTATAAGAAATGGGTTGAATTAGAAAATTTTGATGAAAGGGGTTGGTGCAAGCCGAAAGGGGAATTTTGAAAGGAATTTCCCCAAGTCCCATAATCCCCCTAGGTTTTGAGTCTAAAGCTGGGTTCAGGGGTAGGAAGAAAAGACAAAGAACCCTTGTTCGAGCGCCTGTCCAATTCCAAGCAAAAACCTCTCGCCACCATCCCATTAGATCATGAACTCCTTTCAGTACTGGTGGACTGAAGATAAATTTTATTTTACACTAGTTATCAAAAATTAAGGAAAAAATCCCAAAAAGAGGGATTACACGTTCAAAAATAGGCCAATCTGTTTAAAATTTGAATATGTTGTTAAGTAAAAGGTGCTGAACAATACTACATTATGCAAAATAGTGGCGCTGCAGTCAGAATACGTCATTTGCGAGGAGCATAAAAGTGCATGTCTCAGAGCAAAGCGGCAATTGTCGCTGTGAGGCTGAGATTAGACATCTGGCATAGCCAAATTGTAACAATGACCTCCAGGCATCATTTGACAGAAGAACTGCGATGGCGATGTATTGGGAGACTAGAGGCAGGACAAAGTCAGACAGAAGTGGGCAGATGGCTAAATGTGAGTCCGTCTGTGGTTCACAGACTTTGGCAACAATTTCTAACCACGGATTCGGCATCCAGGAGGTTCAGCCAAGGACGGCCATACACTACGACGAGTGCCGATGACCGATATTTGTCATTATGCGCACGAAGGAATAGAACCGCAACTCTGTCTGAACTCAGATCATCCCTCGCTGCAAGCTCCGGAAGGTTGGCATCAACGTCAACCTGCGTAGAAGGCTTCACGAAGGTGGCTTTTTGTGAGACGACCAGCTATTTGCATCCCGCTCATGTCACACCATAGGTGGGAACGTTTGCAGTGGGCGCGTCAACATGTCCACTAGACGTGTGATCAATGGAGGGCTGTTCTCTTTACGGATGAGTCCACGTTTAGCCTCCAAAGCGATAGTAGGCGTATTTTGATTTGGAGAGAACCTGGAACTCGTTTTCATCCATCACACATCCGTGAAAGAGGTGCATACGGATTAAGCAGTGTCTGTGTTTGGGGTGGTACCTCTTTGGGTGGACGCACAGACCTCCATGTCTTTCCCCGTGGAAATGTGAATGCTCACACCTATAGAGATGATATCCTTGTTGCTTATGTGCGCCCTTATGCCGGGGCAATAGGTGATGCTTTCGTGCTACAGGACGATAACGCGAGACCGCACAGGGCTCGCATCGTGGATGCTTATCTTGAGCAGGAAACAATTCAGCGCATGGAGTGGCTAGCTCGATCACCGGACCTGAGTCCTATCGAGCATGTTTGGGACGCTTTAGGACGACGCATAGCTGCTCTCAATCTTCCTCCTAGGACCCTAGCCACGCTTTCAACTGCTTTGCAAGAACAATGGCTCTCACTTCCTACAGAACTCATAGACCGCATAATTGACAGCATCACACATCGCTATGTGTGCTGTATTGCTTCTCGGGGGGATCATACGCCATATTAAAGGTACTTTTCCTATACCAAACTGACACATCCGATTTGTTCGTTGTATACATATGCTAGTTTCTTTAACACCATAATTGTCTGGCGATTTCTTTTTATGCTATTTTATACCTACCTATGTGTTGTATAATGTGTATAAGTTTCATTAAATTCTACGCGTAACTTTTTGAGTAATCGCTATCTTTGTGACTTTTCCTTAATTTTTGATATCCAGTGTATTTTATCTAATTATTGTTTTAAATTATGTCTGTCTTGTTTAAAGATTTTGTATCAAAAACAATCCCATCCATTTATAAATTGGCCAGTAAAATGTGAAATTTCTGGTTTTCAGAAACGAATCAATTGGACGAAAACAGGGAGGAGCTGCAGGCACTTAATAGGGAGGGGCAACAGATAGTGGCTGGGGAACTTCCTTCAAGCGAGGAGGAGGGAAGGATGGAAGCCCCAACTGCACTGCTATAAGAAATGGGTTGAATTAGAAAATTTTGATGAAAGGGGTTGGTGCAAGCCGAAAGGGGAATTTTGAAAGGAATTTCCCCAAGTCCCATAATCCCCCTAGGTTTTGAGTCTAAAGCTGGGTTCAGGGGTAGGAAGAAAAGACAAAGAACCCTTGTTCGAGCGCCTGTCCAATTCCAAGCAAAAACCTCTCGCCACCATCCCATTAGATCATGAACTCCTTTCAGTACTGGTGGACTGAAGATAAATTTTATTTTACACTAGTTATCAAAAATTAAGGAAAAAATCCCAAAAAGAGGGATTACACGTTCAAAAATAGGCCAATCTGTTTAAAATTTGAATATGTTGTTAAGTAAAAGGTGCTGAACAATACTACATTATGCAAAATAGTGGCGCTGCAGTCAGAATACGTCATTTGCGAGGAGCATAAAAGTGCATGTCTCAGAGCAAAGCGGCAATTGTCGCTGTGAGGCTGAGATTAGACATCTGGCATAGCCAAATTGTAACAATGACCTCCAGGCATCATTTGACAGAAGAACTGCGATGGCGATGTATTGGGAGACTAGAGGCAGGACAAAGTCAGACAGAAGTGGGCAGATGGCTAAATGTGAGTCCGTCTGTGGTTCACAGACTTTGGCAACAATTTCTAACCACGGATTCGGCATCCAGGAGGTTCAGCCAAGGACGGCCATACACTACGACGAGTGCCGATGACCGATATTTGTCATTATGCGCACGAAGGAATAGAACCGCAACTCTGTCTGAACTCAGATCATCCCTCGCTGCAAGCTCCGGAAGGTTGGCATCAACGTCAACCTGCGTAGAAGGCTTCACGAAGGTGGCTTTTTGTGAGACGACCAGCTATTTGCATCCCGCTCATGTCACACCATAGGTGGGAACGTTTGCAGTGGGCGCGTCAACATGTCCACTAGACGTGTGATCAATGGAGGGCTGTTCTCTTTACGGATGAGTCCACGTTTAGCCTCCAAAGCGATAGTAGGCGTATTTTGATTTGGAGAGAACCTGGAACTCGTTTTCATCCATCACACATCCGTGAAAGAGGTGCATACGGATTAAGCAGTGTCTGTGTTTGGGGTGGTACCTCTTTGGGTGGACGCACAGACCTCCATGTCTTTCCCCGTGGAAATGTGAATGCTCACACCTATAGAGATGATATCCTTGTTGCTTATGTGCGCCCTTATGCCGGGGCAATAGGTGATGCTTTCGTGCTACAGGACGATAACGCGAGACCGCACAGGGCTCGCATCGTGGATGCTTATCTTGAGCAGGAAACAATTCAGCGCATGGAGTGGCTAGCTCGATCACCGGACCTGAGTCCTATCGAGCATGTTTGGGACGCTTTAGGACGACGCATAGCTGCTCTCAATCTTCCTCCTAGGACCCTAGCCACGCTTTCAACTGCTTTGCAAGAACAATGGCTCTCACTTCCTACAGAACTCATAGACCGCATAATTGACAGCATCACACATCGCTATGTGTGCTGTATTGCTTCTCGGGGGGATCATACGCCATATTAAAGGTACTTTTCCTGTACCAAACTGACACATCCGATTTGTTCGTTGTATACATATGCTAGTTTCTTTAACACCATAATTGTCTGGCGATTTCTTTTTATGCTATTTTATACCTACCTATGTGTTGTATAATGTGTATAAGTTTCATTAAATTCTACGCGTAACTTTTTGAGTAATCGCTATTTTTGTGACTTTTCCTTAATTTTTGATATCCAGTGTATTTTATCTAATTATTGTTTTAAATTATGTCTGTCTAGTTTAAAGATTTTGTATCAAAAACAATCCCATCCATTTATAAATTGGCCAGTAAAATGTGAAATTTCTGGTTTTCAGAAACGAATCAATTGGACGAAAACAGGGAGGAGCTGCAGGCACTTAATAGGGAGGGGCAACAGATAGTGGCTGGGGAACTTCCTTCAAGCGAGGAGGAGGGAAGGATGGAAGCCCCAACTGCACTGCTATGAGAAATGGGTTGAATTAGAAAATTTTGATGAAAGGGGTTGGTGCAAGCCGAAAGGGGAATTTTGAAAGGAATTTCCCCAAGTCCCATAATCCCCCTAGGTTTTGAGTCTAAAGCTGGGTTCAGGGGTAGGAAGAAAAGACAAAGAACCCTTGTTCGAGCGCCTGTCCAATTCCAAGCAAAAACCTCTCGCCACCATCCCATTAGATCATGAACTCCTTTCAGTACTGGTGGACTGAAGATAAATTTTATTTTACACTAGTTATCAAAAATTAAGGAAAAAATCCCAAAAAGAGGGATTACACGTTCAAAAATAGGCCAATCTGTTTAAAATTTGAATATGTTGTTAAGTAAAAGGTGCTGAACAATACTACATTATGCAAAATAGTGGCGCTGCAGTCAGAATACGTCATTTGCGAGGAGCATAAAAGTGCATGTCTCAGAGCAAAGCGGCAATTGTCGCTGTGAGGCTGAGATTAGACATCTGGCATAGCCAAATTGTAACAATGACCTCCAGGCATCATTTGACAGAAGAACTGCGATGGCGATGTATTGGGAGACTAGAGGCAGGACAAAGTCAGACAGAAGTGGGCAGATGGCTAAATGTGAGTCCGTCTGTGGTTCACAGACTTTGGCAACAATTTCTAACCACGGATTCGGCATCCAGGAGGTTCAGCCAAGGACGGCCATACACTACGACGAGTGCCGATGACCGATATTTGTCATTATGCGCACGAAGGAATAGAACCGCAACTCTGTCTGAACTCAGATCATCCCTCGCTGCAAGCTCCGGAAGGTTGGCATCAACGTCAACCTGCGTAGAAGGCTTCACGAAGGTGGCTTTTTGTGAGACGACCAGCTATTTGCATCCCGCTCATGTCACACCATAGGTGGGAACGTTTGCAGTGGGCGCGTCAACATGTCCACTAGACGTGTGATCAATGGAGGGCTGTTCTCTTTACGGATGAGTCCACGTTTAGCCTCCAAAGCGATAGTAGGCGTATTTTGATTTGGAGAGAACCTGGAACTCGTTTTCATCCATCACACATCCGTGAAAGAGGTGCATACGGATTAAGCAGTGTCTGTGTTTGGGGTGGTACCTCTTTGGGTGGACGCACAGACCTCCATGTCTTTCCCCGTGGAAATGTGAATGCTCACACCTATAGAGATGATATCCTTGTTGCTTATGTGCGCCCTTATGCCGGGGCAATAGGTGATGCTTTCGTGCTACAGGACGATAACGCGAGACCGCACAGGGCTCGCATCGTGGATGCTTATCTTGAGCAGGAAACAATTCAGCGCATGGAGTGGCTAGCTCGATCACCGGACCTGAGTCCTATCGAGCATGTTTGGGACGCTTTAGGACGACGCATAGCTGCTCTCAATCTTCCTCCTAGGACCCTAGCCACGCTTTCATCTGCTTTGCAAGAACAATGGCTCTCACTTCCTACAGAACTCATAGACCGCATAATTGACAGCATCACACATCGCTATGTGTGCTGTATTGCTTCTCGGGGGGATCATACGCCATATTAAAGGTACTTTTCCTATACCAAACTGACACATCCGATTTGTTCGTTGTATACATATGCTAGTTTCTTTAACACCATAATTGTCTGGCGATTTCTTTTTATGCTATTTTATACCTACCTATGTGTTGTATAATGTGTATAAGTTTCATTAAATTCTACGCGTAACTTTTTGAGTAATCGCTATTTTTGTGACTTTTCCTTAATTTTTGATATCCAGTGTATTTTATCTAATTATTGTTTTAAATTATGTCTGTCTAGTTTAAAGATTTTGTATCAAAAACAATCCCATCCATTTATAAATTGGCCAGTAAAATGTGAAATTTCTGGTTTTCAGAAACGAATCAATTGGACGAAAACAGGGAGGAGCTGCAGGCACTTAATAGGGAGGGGCAACAGATAGTGGCTGGGGAACTTCCTTCAAGCGAGGAGGAGGGAAGGATGGAAGCCCCAACTGCACTGCTATGAGAAATGGGTTGAATTAGAAAATTTTGATGAAAGGGGTTGGTGCAAGCCGAAAGGTTAATTTTGAAAGGAATTTCCCCAAGTCCCATAATCCCCCTAGGTTTTGAGTCTAAAGCTGGGTTCAGGGGTAGGAAGAAAAGACAAAGAACCCTTGTTCGAGCGCCTGTCCAATTCCAAGCAAAAACCTCTCGCCACCATCCCATTAGATCATGAACTCCTTTCAGTACTGGTGGACTGAAGATAAATTTTATTTTACACTAGTTATCAAAAATTAAGGAAAAAATCCCAAAAAGAGGGATTACACGTTCAAAAATAGGCCAATCTGTTTAAAATTTGAATATGTTGTTAAGTAAAAGGTGCTGAACAATACTACATTATGCAAAATAGTGGCGCTGCAGTCAGAATACGTCATTTGCGAGGAGCATAAAAGTGCATGTCTCAGAGCAAAGCGGCAATTGTCGCTGTGAGGCTGAGATTAGACATCTGGCATAGCCAAATTGTAACAATGACCTCCAGGCATCATTTGACAGAAGAACTGCGATGGCGATGTATTGGGAGACTAGAGGCAGGACAAAGTCAGACAGAAGTGGGCAGATGGCTAAATGTGAGTCCGTCTGTGGTTCACAGACTTTGGCAACAATTTCTAACCACGGATTCGGCATCCAGGAGGTTCAGCCAAGGACGGCCATACACTACGACGAGTGCCGATGACCGATATTTGTCATTATGCGCACGAAGGAATAGAACCGCAACTCTGTCTGAACTCAGATCATCCCTCGCTGCAAGCTCCGGAAGGTTGGCATCAACGTCAACCTGCGTAGAAGGCTTCACGAAGGTGGCTTTTTGTGAGACGACCAGCTATTTGCATCCCGCTCATGTCACACCATAGGTGGGAACGTTTGCAGTGGGCGCGTCAACATGTCCACTAGACGTGTGATCAATGGAGGGCTGTTCTCTTTACGGATGAGTCCACGTTTAGCCTCCAAAGCGATAGTAGGCGTATTTTGATTTGGAGAGAACCTGGAACTCGTTTTCATCCATCACACATCCGTGAAAGAGGTGCATACGGATTAAGCAGTGTCTGTGTTTGGGGTGGTACCTCTTTGGGTGGACGCACAGACCTCCATGTCTTTCCCCGTGGAAATGTGAATGCTCACACCTATAGAGATGATATCCTTGTTGCTTATGTGCGCCCTTATGCCGGGGCAATAGGTGATGCTTTCGTGCTACAGGACGATAACGCGAGACCGCACAGGGCTCGCATCGTGGATGCTTATCTTGAGCAGGAAACAATTCAGCGCATGGAGTGGCTAGCTCGATCACCGGACCTGAGTCCTATCGAGCATGTTTGGGACGCTTTAGGACGACGCATAGCTGCTCTCAATCTTCCTCCTAGGACCCTAGCCACGCTTTCAACTGCTTTGCAAGAACAATGGCTCTCACTTCCTACAGAACTCATAGACCGCATAATTGACAGCATCACACATCGCTATGTGTGCTGTATTGCTTCTCGGGGGGATCATACGCCATATTAAAGGTACTTTTCCTATACCAAACTGACACATCCGATTTGTTCGTTGTATACATATGCTAGTTTCTTTAACACCATAATTGTCTGGCGATTTCTTTTTATGCTATTTTATACCTACCTATGTGTTGTATAATGTGTATAAGTTTCATTAAATTCTACGCGTAACTTTTTGAGTAATCGCTATTTTTGTGACTTTTCCTTAATTTTTGATATCCAGTGTATTTTATCTAATTATTGTTTTAAATTATGTCTGTCTAGTTTAAAGATTTTGTATCAAAAACAATCCCATCCATTTATAAATTGGCCAGTAAAATGTGAAATTTCTGGTTTTCAGAAACGAATCAATTGGACGAAAACAGGGAGGAGCTGCAGGCACTTAATAGGGAGGGGCAACAGATAGTGGCTGGGGAACTTCCTTCAAGCGAGGAGGAGGGAAGGATGGAAGCCCCAACTGCACTGCTATGAGAAATGGGTTGAATTAGAAAATTTTGATGAAAGGGGTTGGTGCAAGCCGAAAGGGGAATTTTGAAAGGAATTTCCCCAAGTCCCATAATCCCCCTAGGTTTTGAGTCTAAAGCTGGGTTCAGGGGTAGGAAGAAAAGACAAAGAACCCTTGTTCGAGCGCCTGTCCAATTCCAAGCAAAAACCTCTCGCCACCATCCCATTAGATCATGAACTCCTTTCAGTACTGGTGGACTGAAGATAAATTTTATTTTACACTAGTTATCAAAAATTAAGGAAAAAATCCCAAAAAGAGGGATTACACGTTCAAAAATAGGCCAATCTGTTTAAAATTTGAATATGTTGTTAAGTAAAAGGTGCTGAACAATACTACATTATGCAAAATAGTGGCGCTGCAGTCAGAATACGTCATTTGCGAGGAGCATAAAAGTGCATGTCTCAGAGCAAAGCGGCAACTGTCGCTGTGAGGCTGAGATTAGACATCTGGCATAGCCAAATTATAACAATGACTTCCAGGCATCATTTGACAGAAGAACTGCGATGGCGAGCCATTGGGAGACTAGAGGCAGGACAAAGTCAGACAGAAGTGGGCAGATGGCTAAATGTGAGTCCGTCTGTGGTTCACAGACTTTGGCAACAATTTCTAACCACGGATTCGGCATCCAGGAGGTTCAGCCAAGGACGGCCATACACTACGACGAGTGCCGATGACCGATATTTGTCATTATGCGCACGAAGGAATAGAACCGCAACTCTGTCTGAACTCAGATCATCCCTCGCTGCAAGCTCCGGAAGGTTGGCATCAACGTCAACCTGCGTAGAAGGCTTCACGAAGGTGGCTTTTTGTGAGACGACCAGCTATTTGCATCCCGCTCATGTCACACCATAGGTGGGAACGTTTGCAGTGGGCGCGTCAACATGTCCACTAGACGTGTGATCAATGGAGGGCTGTTCTCTTTACGGATGAGTCCACGTTTAGCCTCCAAAGCGATAGTAGGCGTATTTTGATTTGGAGAGAACCTGGAACTCGTTTTCATCCATCACACATCCGTGAAAGAGGTGCATACGGATTAAGCAGTGTCTGTGTTTGGGGTGGTACCTCTTTGGGTGGACGCACAGACCTCCATGTCTTTCCCCGTGGAAATGTGAATGCTCACACCTATAGAGATGATATCCTTGTTGCTTATGTGCGCCCTTATGCCGGGGCAATAGGTGATGCTTTCGTGCTACAGGACGATAACGCGAGACCGCACAGGGCTCGCATCGTGGATGCTTATCTTGAGCAGGAAACAATTCAGCGCATGGAGTGGCTAGCTCGATCACCGGACCTGAGTCCTATCGAGCATGTTTGGGACGCTTTAGGACGACGCATAGCTGCTCTCAATCTTCCTCCTAGGACCCTAGCCACGCTTTCAACTGCTTTGCAAGAACAATGGCTCTCACTTCCTACAGAACTCATAGACCGCATAATTGACAGCATCACACATCGCTATGTGTGCTGTATTGCTTCTCGGGGGGATCATACGCCATATTAAAGGTACTTTTCCTATACCAAACTGACACATCCGATTTGTTCGTTGTATACATATGCTAGTTTCTTTAACACCATAATTGTCTGGCGATTTCTTTTTATGCTATTTTATACCTACCTATGTGTTGTATAATGTGAATAAGTTTCATTAAATTCTACGCGTAACTTTTTGAGTAATCGCTATTTTTGTGACTTTTCCTTAATTTTTGATATCCAGTGTATTTTATCTAATTATTGTTTTAAATTATGTCTGTCTAGTTTAAAGATTTTGTATCAAAAACAATCCCATCCATTTATAAATTGGCCAGTAAAATGTGAAATTTCTGGTTTTCAGAAACGAATCAATTCAATTTATGGGAAACATTCATTCGGTACTCGTCGTGCCTTCTGAAACCACTTAACGACAAGTACCGAGGTACCACCGTATATACACTGGTGGACAAAACCTAAGGACGGTGAGCAAATAGCCATGTATAAATAAAATGCAGGTGGGGTTTCATGTTAAGTGGGATAAAAAAGGTAAATGCAGAATGTGAGACTTGATATAACGCAATATTTTTTGCGAAAAGGACTACAGAAAGTGTTGAAACTGGTTGTTTCAGCGAAAGGTACATATTGACCCGGAAACAGAACTATACAAAGAATTCAGATTACTAACGACAGGCAATCAGGAGAGACATGTAAGTAAGGAATATGTGCAACATGCTGTGCAATACAACTTCCCACACGTCGTGACACATCGTGCCATGCTTTAAATGACGTGATCCGTGAAGTTTTAAGGCAACTTTTCCCACTACTCAAAGCGGCCACTACCGGCTCTCATCTGTGCACGTAAGAGGGCCGGCTTGTTTGTCAGAGGGTATGGGCGAGCAGCAAGACGTCGCCCCAAGGCAGCCCATACATTTTCTATTGGATTAAGATCAGGTGAACGTGCTGGCTATATGATACGATGAATATACCCACTCTCCACACAGTCCTGAATAGCGTTGGTGCCGTGACAGGGCGCGTTATCAGCCATGAACAGAAAGTTATCACCAACAGTAGCATGGAAAAGGCGAACATGAGGCAGCAGAACTTCAGCAATGTACCGTGCAGCGGTCATGGTCCCTGTTTCAAGCACATATAGAAGTGTTCGGGCATTGACCATGATGCCTGCCCATACCATGATGCTACAAGTACCATTTCGGCCCCTTTCCTGGATATTTTCTGGACAATAAGCACTACCAACATCACGCCATATCAGTTGCCGCCTACTATCAGAAGAAAGACTGAACCGGCTCTCATCTGTGAAGAGGATATTGGCCCAGTCGCCCTTGGTCCAATGGTGATACAGACGGCAGCATTGCAAACGGGCGCTACGGTGAACTCTCGTAAGTGGAACTCGCACAACAGGTCTTCGGGCGTATAGTCCTGTCTGTCGCAAACGCCTTGCAACAGTTTTCCGTGATATCTGAGTTCCCGCGGCTGCATAGAATTGACTTACCATTTGACCAACTGTACTACGCCGGTTCATTTATGCCGTTAGAACGATGTACCAATCATCTTCGGCCGTCTTACTGCGAAGACGACCTCCTAGCTTGCGCCTGCTATACTGTCTACTTGTTTGACACACTTCCCAAAGCCTGGAAACAACATTGTGGGCGAAGTCGTATCCCCTAGCAACAACTGTAATTTGTCGCCCTTCCTTCAGTTATCTAATAATCCGTCCGCGTGTAAAATCATCTAAATGATGTCTGCTAGACATGACCTCACTTTCCAAAACGCAACGTTCTTCCGGCCTGTTCAAATGGAACGTCCAACAATCACTGGCTGCACCTGAAACCTTGGATCTGAAACCAGCTTCAGAAATGTTAAATTCCTGCATTACAAAATGTCACGTTTTGCAAACTGTTGCAAAGATTTACGATCCTGTTGGATACGTTTCGCCCTTCGTAATGCGAGTTAAATGCTTATTGCAAGAAATATGGCAACAGGCTGTTTACTGGGACGAACAGTTACCACAAAATTTATCGGAAAGATTTCTAAAATGGTTCGAAGAGATTAATGAATTAGAAAACTTAAATATTTCTAGAAGGTATCTTGAACATAAAATTTTGACAAAAATGAACTCTTGGTATTTTCTGACGCTAGCCTAAAAGGATATGGATCTGTAGCCTATTTTCGAGACCCCACTCTACTTCATTCGTCATGGCGAAGAGTAGAGTGGAACCCCTAAAAACATCACTAATAGGTTAGTAGTGTATAATGTAATGTGAAAACAAACGACCATGGCGGAGGAGCCAAATGTATGTAAAACGGTAAACTAAAATAAAGTTATTCAAATCAACCTAGCACCGACTGCCATGCAGCCAATGTGGGAAGTAACTAAAATTAGGTTAAACATGAATGAACATCCTTACTTCAATTTCCTTGCAGTCTGGAGTCATAGCAATGGGAAGTACTCAAATCATACGCTAAATAGAATCAACACAGCTCTCTTGAAGATATTTATTCCAGTTCATGAACAGTAAAATGTTGAGTAGAACACAAACGTTGCAAGATGGCAGCAATTCAACTCAGTGATAGCGAAGAACGGGAGAACTGGTCTCAAATGCAAATGCGGTTAATACAATAAAAATTTAAATATATACGCCAGCGTTAAAATCACCGCTGAATTAAAACTACATCACTGCGCTAAACATTACACGACTGCCAAAAATGTTAATTGCCAAGGTATTTCAACAGAATATAAAAGCTTACGTGTTGCCACTTCAGAAAAGTGAAAAGCCCAACCAGGGCAGGCGACAGGGGGGGGGACAGAGGGGGAAAATGTCCAGGGACCCGGGCCCAAAAAAATTAATAAAAAATAAAAAATTTAAGGTTTAAATAAATTTAAATGCCAACAAGAATACAAAATTTTGTTGTTTAAAAAGTGAAAAAACAAATCAAAGAATAGCGTGTGTCAGTGTGCAGTAGAAAAGTATGACGTTAGCGTTGTTGTAGTGGTCATCGAGGGTTGTGGCGCGGGTGATGGGGATGATAGAGCGAGGGCGCAGTGACTCCCCTCCCCTCCCTTTGCCGCGAACATTCGCCACTCAACGACAAGTTGTAACCTGAACGTCAAGATCAAGAAACTCCATCCTCCGCCTAAAGTTCATTGTTTACTCGTTAGTAGACCTAATAATCGTTTACTCTACAGTCACAGTTACAGATTAACAGTAGCAAGCTACACATTCTAGTGTTGTGTCATTGGTGTTGTACACAGGGGCGTAGCTACCGTGGAGCAGTTGGAGCGCAGTACCGGATTGAGGGGGGGATGAACTAACAGTAGAACTAACAGTAGATGAACTAACAGTAGCAGAAGGTTCTACCCCAGAACCTGTCTCAAAAGAAGAACATTTTATAGAAGAACATGAAACTCCAACTCGTACTATGAATACCGGGATCGGGACTATAATTACAAATTCAGACTTGAGACTTTTAATAAACAAGGTGATAAACAGCAATATAATTGAGATTTTTGTGAAAATGGGCCCACCTGACATGCCGCCAGACCTGCCAAATGATGGGAAAAGGGCATTTCCAAAAACAGTTCCTTTTTCTAAAAGAAGAAGGAACCGAATGAAGAGAGTGTTCGGAGAGATTGGCTTGTATGGAGTGATACCGCAGAGTCATTGTTTTGTTTTCCGTGTAGGCTTTTTGATAGCTGTTGTGGGAGTGAGAAATGGGTCAGTGGGAGGAGCATGAAAGGAGCACCTCTCACAAGAATAGTTACATCCAATGGAGAGAGTTAGAAAGGCGGCTGGATGAAACTTTAGACATTCATTCGCAGCTTGATTCTGAATTGGCCTCAAGAACGAAATACTGGAAAGAAATATTTCAAAGATTGTTATCTGTAGTTATGTTTATTGGGGAGCGAGGCTTAGCTTTCAGAGGAACCTCCGAAAGGATAGGTGATCCCAACAATGACAACTTTTTGGGGCTGATAGAGTTGTTATCTGAATTTGACCCATTACTAAGAAAACATATCTCAAAAATAAAAAAGGCTCAAGAAGAGGGAAAACGGCTTCAAGCGCACTACTTGTCTAAAGATTCCCAAAGTGAATTTATTCAAACTTGTGGTGCTAGAGTTCGGCAGAAGGTGCTAGAAGAGAGGAAAAAATCCAAATATTTTTCTATTATTGCTGACTCTACCCCAGATGTCTCCCACATGGATCAAACAACATTGGTGTTAAGATACGTATTACTAGATTGCGAATCAGAATTTAAGGTTACTGAGAGGTTCTTAAGTTTTGTTGATAGCAACCAAAAAACAGGACAGGATGTTGTTAACTTGATTATGAGTGAACTTGAAAAGAACTCATTTCCTTTGAAGGATTGTAGGGGGGAGGTTATGACAACGGTGCAAATATGGCAGGAGTTTATAACGGTGCTCAAGCCGTTATAAGTAAACATAACAATCTTGCCTTTTACTCTAATTGTAACGCACACAGCCTGAACCTATGCGGGGTTAATGCCGCAGAGTGCTGTGAAGAAGTGATAACAATTTTTTTGGATGTTACAAAAAACATACAACTTTTTTTACAGAAGCCCACAGAGATGGGAATACTTAGAAAAACGGATAGGATACTCCCTGCATAACCTTTCTCAAACTAGATGGTCCGCCCGAGTAGATAGCGTTCTACACTCATGGACAAAAAAATTTGCGCACCAAGAAATAATTGCGGGATAGTAACGAAACTTGCAATGAAGGTACATGTCGGGGAGATATGCAAATGATTAGAAATGCAGCCTGATTGCGCATTACGTATAGCCAGTAGAGGGCGTTGAACATCGTACTCTGTGATATATAAAACAGGTAACAAAAGCTTGTTTGAGTGTGCTGAATCATTTACAAAGGAAGAACTGAGATAGACATGCCATTACGCCGTGTTCGAAGACAATATAAGCAGTTGTCGCAGTTTGAGAGACGGAGAATCGTCGGGATGATGGAATCTGGGTGGTCAGCTAGGCGAGTAGCTCGTCAATTAGGCCGCTCTGATTGTGTTGTGAGGAGGTGTTGGGACCAGTGGACCCGAGAGATGTCATGTATACGAAGACCAGGCTCAGGACGCCCTTGACAGACCTGTCGTCGAGAAGACCGCCACATCGTAAGAAATGCACGCGTACAGCCAACTGCTTCATCGGCCGCCATCCAGGCACAGGTAGCACCTTCACTAGGGGCCTCTGTGTCTTCTCGAACCATACGAAGGCGCTTGGCTGAAGGACAGTTGGTATCGCGGCGCCCATTACGTGTGCTGCCCTTGACGCCCACCCATCGACGCCTCCGTTTGGAGTTTTGCCGCGCACGAGGATACTGGACTGCAGCGGAATGGAACCAGGTCGTATTTAGCGACGAATCCAGATTCAATCTTGGCAGTGATGACAATCGTGTTCGTGTGTGGAGAGCCCGTGGTGAACGCTTCAATCCTGCCTTTGCTGTACAGCGACACATCGCTCCCACAGCTGGTGTGAGGTATGGGGTGCCATTGCCTACAATACACGGTCACCCCTAGTATTGTTCCGTGGCACCATGACAGCCCAGCGGTATGTTCATGAAATCCTGCAACCACATGTGTTGCCACTCATGCAACGGCTCCCAGAAGCCATTTTTCAACAAGACAATGCTCGGCCTCATATGGCAAGGGTGTCACAAGACTGTCTCCGCAGTGTTACTACCCTTCCTTGGCCTGCCCGATCCCCAGATTTGTCTCCAATCGAGCATATCTGGGATCATTTGGGACGACGAGTTGGGCATCCCACGAGTTTGAAAGAACTAGAGGCAAGGTTACAGCAAATATGGAACGAAATGTCTCAAGACATCATACAGAACTTGTATGACTCAATGCCCAATCGTATCGCATCGTGCATTCGCGCTAGAGGGGGTCCAACGGAGTATTAACTCCTCCGTTCTTTTGCCTTTTTCTCTGAAATAAATTATCCTTTTTCTTTGATTTTCTTATCATTTACTTATATCAAAGTAGTCATTACGTATGTAAAATTTCGTTTCATTTTGACGACTCCTTCTTGGTGCGCTAATTTTTTTGTCCATGAGTGTACCTTTTGTCAAGCACTTGCCACTCAATTCATGCCCTAAATGACTGTAAAGAGCTTAATCTAACCGTAGAGTGTAAAACAGAGCTAGTAAAAGGAGTTATGAAGTACTTAATATCCTTTGAATGTATTATCATGTCCACAATATGGCTAAAAGTGATTGTTACTATTGATCACAAGAATAAAGTTTTACAAACCCGATCTGCAACTCTCGACATAAAGACGAAAAGCATTGGTGATCTAATTGAGGAGCTGAAAGATCTGCGGAGTAAATGGCTCAATCTTTATGCTGAAGCAAAACTAGTGGCAGCGAACATGACAGAAAGTATAGAATGGGAAAAGGACTTCAAGGAGGAAAGACTTAAGAAAAGAAAAATATTCCATGACGAGACCAGAGATTGTGAAACCTCCATCAAGATGTGATGATCAAACGGGACGTTACGTAAAACACGAGGAGGAGAATTTCAGATTTAATGTTTTCTATAAACTTATTGACTCTATCATTGGCAGCCTTACTCAGAGATTTCAATTATCCGAAAAGGTTAGTGACCTTTTTCAATGTCTTTGGACATATCATGATGAAGATGAAAATGAAATTGAAAAGCAGTGTTTGACTTTGTGTCAAACGTATAAAGAAGACATAGACACTGATATTTTCAATGAAATCAAACACCTGAAGTCAATACATAAGACCAACTTAGGAGAAACGTCATTACAACCTTTACAACTTTTGAACGCACTAAGGAAGATAAAGTTGGACAACTTGTTCACAAATACATCTATAGCAATCATATTGTTCTGCTGCATCACTGTTTCTGTACGTCAAAGTCAGAGAAGTTTCAGTGCAATGAAAAGAATAAAAAGTGTCAATCGATCAACGATGAACCAAGACAGGATGAACGATCTCAGCATCTTGGTGATGGAACCTGGTTTGGCAAGGAGCTTAAAATATAATGATATTATTGGTGACTTTGCAAGAAAGAGGGCTAGAAGAGTTGTATTTTCATAAAGTAAAAAAGGAAAAAGTACGTTTTATTATGACTTCTTATAAAATGTTCAAGTTCAATTAAGTCCTAGTTTTGAATACTGTATAATAAAATTGTAAATGTGTTAAACCGTCAAAAAGTTTTTATTTCGCAAATGTTTCCCCCTCCCTTTCCACTGACATGTGTTTATTTGACATAAAAAATTTATAAGTACAATTTATAGTTCATCAAAAGATAATGCAGGACAGTGCACATTTCTTCTGCAGAAAAAAACTGATAATCAGGTAAGTCTTGGTTATAAAATATCCTGCAAGTTCGCAGTTCTGGTCTTATTTAGTGAGGGGTGGGTGGGGGAGGTGTACCGGGATTTAGGGGCCCAGACCCCTCAGTTGCCCAGGGACCCGAGAATCCTGTCACCGGGCCTGAGCCCAACCAAGTGAAGCACTGCCATTTGTTGGTGAACACTAATAAACAAAAAATTAACATACAAGAAACACAAAAAATTAACATTAAAAATGTCCAAACAATCACGTTGCCACGGTTGGAACTATTAGGAAAGGCTGTGGTATGCACTGTCACAGATGACCATCGTGAACCAGAAGTATTAACTAAATGTTCATCATGGATTAAATTAAATCATGTTGTAGCTTGGATTCAGTGCCGTAACGAGGGTATGAAGCGCCTGTGGCAACTTGCGCCTCTCCGCAACACAATAATGACAAAAAAATTAATAATTTTAATGTAACGAGTTAAATTTTACTAAATGTTATATATTAAATACTATTAACCTCATCAAAATAAGTTGCCTGTATATACAATAATGTGTTTGTCAAGATATTTGTATGCATCAATAATACATAACTTAAATAAGAACAAATATTTATTCATATTCAATGACGACAAAATAAAAGAAATTCAAAATATAGTTATATGTTAAAATAATATAATAAAACATAAAACAGTTCAGCATATTTTACAAAGTAATTTTTCTCCCTTTTTCATTTGCAAACACATCTATTATATCGTCATAATTTAATGCTTTGGCAACATCTTTTTCAACTGATATTATAGACATGTTTGTTAATCGCTCTTGTCCAATAGAAGAACGAAGGTACGATTTTACAATTTTTAATTTCCTAAACTAACGTTCGCAGGAAGCTGTTGTTACAGGCATTGTTAAGAAAATCCTTAATGCTATGTCTAGTTTTGAATAAGTGTTTTGTAATGAGAGTTCGTAATTTTATTGCAAGATTTGAAAAGCTTCCATATCCCCTAAATTTTCAAAAACTTCCATGATTGATATTTGAAACTCTCAATTTCACATGCAAATTCTGAAGCATCAAAGTCGCTATTATATTTCAATGCTAGGTAGGTCTGTTGCACATCGTTTAAGATCATCTAGCGGCATGATTTTTAACCTTTTCCTTACGGGGGGATAGCATGTATCCCAAGAATACGGGCCCAAGAATGAATATGAATATATATATATATATATATATATATATATATATATATATATATATCCCCCTTAATGGCTGTCCTTACAAAGAGGGTGGGAAATTTCCCTTTCTAAAGAGGGTATCGGTAAAATGGACCCCGTAAGCTATAGGTTAAAGCGTGTCCATTTAAAATACTGAAGTCGTTTGCGACCTCTTGCAAAGCAATAAATCTATCATTGAGTTGTATCAGTATAACATCTAAAAGTTCACCCATTTCTTTTTTTGGTAATGCACTTTCATTCATGGCAAACGAATCATCAGTAGCTTTCTCACCAGGTATATTTTTTTATTTTGCGCCGTCTCTTTTCTGGAATGAAAGTTTCAATATTTGTTTTTTAAGTGAATCTAAAAAACCATTTCGGTACTGTTGAATTTCATTTTTTAGAGCATTTATCATTTTCGCAGGATTTTCGACTGTGGTTTTTCTTTCTTGTAAAAGTAAATTTATTTATCTTTCCTAATATTGTATCCCAAAATATTAATAGTGCAACAAATTTAAATTTTGTTAATGATTTTAGCAACATTCGAGCATTTGTTACAGAGTCTACTGTAACTTATCTTTGTCCATCACACATTTCATTAAGAAGTTCTATTATTAAAGGTAATTGATTTCGTATAGCTTTAACCGCGTTAGCTTTCGCGGACCACCTCGTGTCACTGAAATCTTTAAGACGAACAGATAATTTTTCCTTTAAAAGATCCCATCTACTAGTAGAATTTACAAAAAAGGTTAAAAAATTGTTGAATTGTCTCAAAACATGATTTCATGTGAACAGATGTTTATGCAACATGAACGCATATTAAATTAAGGCTGTAAGCCGTGCATGGAACAAACCTCGCCATATTGTTTAAACGCAATATCCTGGCTTGTACCCCCTTGTATTTACCCGTCATATTCGCTCCATTATCATATGATTGTCCTCTTATATTTCTAATATTTAATCCGTCTAATGTTAACTTGTTTTCGATGTCATTTGCAAGTGCTTCACCAGTGTCACAATAAAGTCTATGAAGGTTTCTTCAATGCTACATTTATTCGTGTTGGGATGAATGTTAACATAGCGCAAAATTTGCGTCATCTGTTCCTGGTGAGAAAAAAAAGATTTTTCCTAGATTTTTCACTAGAATTTTTTCTAGTGATGAAATAAAATAGAAAAATATTTTGCTTTTTGAATACTTGAAATAATATGCTGTCTAATTTTAGAAGCAACTCTATTAATTATATCATTTTGTATTATAGGAGAGAAATAATTAACTGGATTTTTCTTATGGCTTTAATATGCTGCGCAATAATAGGATCGCAATGACTATTTAATTCTATCGTGTTCAGATATTTTTCCCATTCGGAATGACCCATTTTTTCACAAGTTCCTCTCAAAGCGTCATTATTTTTTACGCAGTGCAGAATGGCATCCAAAATAACTTTTAAAATATGCCTCCACTTTTCTTTTCTTTTAAAATTTCTTCTTGTAATTGATCGTCTATAAAACCACTTTTCTTAATTTTTAATTCGAAAGTTCTCCATTCGACATAACTTTTTTTATGATAGAATGAATTTTGATGACGTGGTAACATAGGATTGGAATGCTGCCAGTCTCAAAACCCCGCAGTGGTCCATACATTCTGATTTTTCCGAAAAATAATACATGGGAAACAGAACAGTGAATCTTTTCGCTTGAAATATATCAACCAATTTTTGAGCACTTGTTCTCCGTTTGACATGGTTTTTACAAACCATTTTTTAACAAAATGCCTATTTTCTCTATCAGGATACACATTTAAATTAGCGCACAATACTGGTTTATGTTGAGCAAATATTTGTATGTTACTATTAGTTAAGTGCCATGTTGTGGGATCATTGAAATCTATTATTTTTACATTATTATCAATATTTTCTAGTTTAACATCAACAATATAATTATAATCATTACATGTATATTGCTTCTCGATTTCCTGGTTTTGATGTTTAATTGTACTTTTCTCTTCTGTTTCCATTTCACATGAAACACGACTACTTGTAGAAGGCAAATTTAGTTCAGTTGTTAAGCTTGAATGAGCCAGAGGTGTAGAGGATTTTTTAAGAAAAATATCAATTGGAGTTATATTTTTCTTTATATTTTCAATCTTCTGTTCTCTTACTTTTTTAAACAGTGCACCGGATGGTGTTTTTTAAATTTTACCCTAGAAGTGTTTTTTAATTAAAATTTGTGTTTTTATTAATATAATTATTTACAGTACTTACTTAGTCAGTATACCAGTATGTTGAATATAAAGAAATTATATTTCTTTCCCAGTGTGTTTTGTTCCACAAAAGAGAGAAACTATATAAAAATAATTACGACATAGCAACAACACACGAGGAACGACCAACAAAGAGTGTAGCGCCTTGAATGGTCAAGTAAAATAAACACCACTTGCAACTCTCAACCGGGTCGGTATCCTTTCTTTTGCGCCCCAAACCCAGTTGCGCCCGTGGCGGGCGCCTCTTTTGCCACACCCTCGTTACGGCACTGCCTGGATTCTTCGATTTATGCAAAACTGTAAATTTCCACCAGTAAAAACAACAGGTTTCTTGATAAGTAAGGAGCTAAATGATGCAGCCGATGTCATAGTGAAAATTGGGCAAAAGTTAGAGTTTAAAGATGAAATTAGGAATTTGAGGAAAGACAAGGTATTGAGTCCCAACAACAAAATAGCTAACTTGAATCCATTTCTTGATGATAAAGATTTATTGCGGGTTGGGGAAAGACTCAGGAATGCAAATATTTCAGATGATAAAAAACATAAAATAATACTTCCCAAAAACCATCGCGTGACAGAATTAATTATTAAACATTACCACGAAAAATATTTACGCAGTGGAATCCAGCTAACTATTTCTTTAATAAGACAAAAATTTTGGTTTGGTAACATCCGCGAAGTTGTTAGAAGCATTGTTTGGAAATGCATGAAATGTTTCAGAAACAGGGCAAATTCAGCGACGCAAATCATGGGAGATTTACCTCCTGCTCGAGTGAAGCCCAACAAGATTTTTTCACAGGTCGGACTGAACTTCGCCGGTCCATTCAGGATCAAGACTCGTAAGAGACGAGGTATTAGACCTTATAAAATATATGTTTGCCTTTAAATATGTATGTCCACAAAGGCTATTCACTTGGAAGTAGTTAGTGATTTATCTTCAGAAGCTTTCTTAGCGTCGCTGTAAAGATTTATAGCTCGTCGTGGAAAACCTCTGGAACTGTTTTCTGACAGAGGAACAAAATTTGTAGGAGCTGATAAGGAATTAAAAAGAATGCTATCACAATTTTTTGCTGATGAAAGGTTTCATGCCTACATTATAGAAGAGAATAATAAATGGAACTTTAATCCGCCCTCAGCACCTCACTTCGGAGGACTGTGGGAGGCCGGGATTAAACAAATGAAAAACCATCTGAAAAGAACTGTCGGATCTGTAACGTCGTGGCTCTTTTCTGGGAAGAGACCACCCAAGCCCAGCGCTCTCTATCAAGAAAGACGTGATCCTGAGAAGTCGGGGGGGGGGGGCGGCATTTAATTACCAACGGTCGCATCGCTTCTCTTTTTCTACGAGACACCGCTGACAAAACGAAAGTCTAGTGGCGCTACCCCATGGGGAAAGCTGAGAATGACTCCGTCTAGCTGACGCTGGCCCCTATGGGGACTGAAAAGGGATGGACATCCGATGACCATTCGACTATGCCCGATAAGCGTGTGAACCCGAAAAACGCGGGAAAAGTTCTACGGTCGGACGGACAGATAAGGAGGCGCCTGACAAAAAAAAACGAAAAAAACCCCACCGAGTGAAGAGCTGAAAGTCACTCCTGTGGAAGCGGAAATTGACCAGTGCTGGTGGCTGCCGACGCGTAGAAAGCGCGGGAAATATTCTCTCGCCTGACGACAGTACCGCAGAGAGAGCAGTGCCGGTAGTGTAGCCCGCGAACCCCAAAGAATATTGAGCCTCGCAGAGTTCCGTCTATAGCAGTGCCGTGTGCTGCTCGGAGACGAGGTGAAAGCCAGAAGGGCCCGCGAACCCCAGAGAGTGTTGAGAGACCCGCAGTTTCGCGGTGACGGAGAAAAGGGCCCGAAGCCGATAAATCACATCAGCGAAGGATTGGGGAGGAGTCATGAAAGTTGCTGAGCCGGGCAGTCATTTTCCCTCAATTAGAGACTGTTAGAGAGATAACTCTGTTGAAAAACTGGGAGACACTTCGTGAAAGTTTGTATATGTTCCTATGATATCTCTCATATGTAGACGAGGATAGTCTCTCTGCCTTTGTACATACTGTACAGAATTAGACTTTAATACAAGTTCTGTGTTGTAAGTCTACTGTCTCTCATGTGTTTATTTCAACCACGGGGACGTTACAGATCACAAATTCTTTCCTTTAAAGAATTCTTCACCTTGATATCGCAAATTGAAGCGTGCTTAAACTCAAGACCTCTAGTTCCTGTATCAAATTACTCTCGTGATTTAACGGCATTAACTCCTGGAAATTTCATCATTGGGACCGCGATGAACTCAATCCCTGAACCGGACTTGACTTCCACAAAACGGACTGACTGACTGACTTTAACTCCACCCGAACGATGGAAGCTGAATCAACAAATTTGCCAAAGTTTTTGGAAAAGATAGTCATCAGACTATCTATAACAGTTGCAGCAGCGCACAAAGGGGTCCACTAAGAAACCAAATTTAGCTGTAGGAGATCTTGTACTGATCAAAGACGATAATCAACCACCACTGAAATGGTCTCTTGCAAGGACTCTTGAACTGTATCCTGGTAAAGACGGTAATGTACAAGTAGTACGATTGAAAACAGTTAATGAAGAACTAAAGAGACCTATTCATAAACTCTCCACATTACCTTTTTCTTATCAATAACATGATTTATTCACTTTCACATTTAACTTTTATTTGAAATTTAAGTTTGTTTAATATGCATAATACATCAGCTTTTATTTCTTTTATTTACTCCGTAATTAGTGATAATATGTTGTTTAATATTTAATATTATTCCAGTTCTTTTATTTTATAATTTTTGAAAAAAATTTTCATGCATAGTAATGTTATATTTCATTGTAGTGATTTCATTGTAGTCACTACAGTGAAATATAACATTAGTATTAGAATTAGATTTATGAACCACTGTTCATCGTTAGTGTGGAATGTTTGGGCCCACCCATATAGAGCGCTTTGCACGCAAGAGAAGTAAGTTTTATGTAACGTCCTTGAGTGACGTACTCGGTTTTGTATCTCTCACCTGATAATGAGCAAAGATGCTGCTCTTGAAATTAATAGTTATATTTGAATTTAAAAGTAAATAAATGTAAGATATTAAGCTCTCCCACTCTGGAATATTTATTGGTCTTTGGATCATTTGAGCTATTTATTTGAAATTTAATCGACTTTCGTTTTACTTGGATATTAATTTGGATTTCGATCGGCTTCAGATATATATATATATATATATATATATATATATATATATATATATATATATATATATATATAGTGGAATCTCGATGGATCGTTTTCAGATCCATCGTTTTTCCGTATGTACCGTTCAGTTTATCCAGTCCCAACGATCATATTGCTTTGTTATGTTTCCGCATCTATCGTTTTCCCGCATTTATCGTTCATTTCAATCGGTCCCTTGAAAAACGATAGATCGAGATTCCACTGTATATATATGTGGGATAGTTCGCCGTTCGAAGAACAATTACTAAATAATAACACTTAAAGAATACTAACATTTAATTAAACTATGTACAGAAATATTTACAAAAAGCTTAGTGCCTTGAAGTTACAACGGCCGAACATATCTCAGCTGGTTAAGTTATAGAGAATAGCTCACTTCTACCCGCACTTGGGTGTATATAATTTGAAGTGGCACTCTAAATAAATTTGATACAAACACAGTTTATACATGAAACAATGTTTATTGAATTCGTTGCACATATAGAATTTGCTTTTACAACAATAAGCATACGTACTACTTGTACGGAATGTATATTAGCATTCAATAAAAATACACTTTGCCATACTCACAAACCAGCAGAGAGTCAAACCAGCAGTTCTGTCACTTAAACTTTGGGCCCCCTAAGCACTAGCGCAGGATAGCACCTGGAGCTGCTTACCTCGTAGCTCCCTCTCGCTTATCTATCAACTTTAACAACCTCTCTATTGATCAAGCTGCATGGTATTTATACCAAGCGCGTATGCCGAAATTAGCATATCTCAAGCAGCTTCTTTAATTCATTCACTCAAAAGTTCGATTCTTTTGAATCGAATCTTATGTATACCTTACACTGGCCTCCCTCGAAAAAAAATTTAGGTAACTGAGGTCTGAACGGCTTCAGTTAACTAATTGGAAACGCGTGCTGGTCTGACATTTTACATAATGGGTGGCAAAGCCAAAAAACCTTCCACACGTTGTGTGGGGGAAAAACGCCACCCCCATTTTACAAAACTAACCGCGAAGGGTCCAGGTGACACCAACACACAGTGGATTTGCAGAGTTGCGGATATTGGGCTGGCCAACTGCGCCCTAGAAAATCTATTTTAGTTAAAAGTGTTAACACAATTGAACAGCATGACATTTCTTGACTGTTTGTAGCTACTCTCCCACAACTCATAATGCACATGTGTTATGTTTTGTGAAGTTAGTACATTATTGAGTTAGTTGTTATCTGTAGTTAGTATGTATTTTTTTCTATTCACTACATGTCCCCTTCAAAAATTTATAAAACAACAGTATGCCGTTTTTTTTCAGTGGCTGACCCCTTTCCTGTCAAAATTTTTTTTTTTACAGCATATACACTGGGGAACTTCAAACCAATTCGGTTCGGTTTTATTAAAGGATGGGAGTTAGAATAAGAGAATTGATACAAGACTTGTTCATGAAAGCGGCAACTTCCCTGCACCAATCTGTCCATTCCGTGGAACCTCTCTTGATGGTCGCAATCCTAGTAAAGGGGTTCGTTGAAAGTTTGGGCATGCTTCGTGCAGCAGGTCGTTGGTACTGAGGCGCTGGTCCGGCTTGACGATGGACAGGAGGTCTCTTGGGAGGAGGCCAACCTTGCTGGGCGGCTGATATCTTCCGCTTCTTGTACTTATGCAAAGGACCTTTAGAATTGTCATCATTACTTTTGATAACCTTGTGTACCTTATCAGCGACACATTCATCCTTTGATGAAGTTTTTGTAGTGCACACTTTACTTTTCTTCGTACTTTTGCTTGTATCAGTATTAGATTTTAATGCAGATTCTTTTTTTTTTAAATTTATACGCCGCACCAACGTGTTCAGTTACTGACTTTATCTCGCCATTTATGATACGTTTACAATTTAGTTCGCTGCTAGTTTCAAGTTTTTCAACAACCTGATTCTGTTTTTGGTATTGGTGCTTACACGACCTATTGTTTACCGACTTAATTACTTCAGTATTAGCAGTTTTAATGCTGGAACCTGAAGGCGCTTTTTCGCGTTTTTTATCCCCCTTAACTTTAGTTTTATCCTCTTTTGACGAAAAAGTCTCTTTAAAACGTCCTTCTTCAGAATCGCTATCATTTAAATTCTTTAACACTGCTTCAGTTTTAGGAAGATTAAGCTTTTCGTACTCGTGCGTTTTAATGCAAACTACGTCTATAACGTCCGAAGCATCAGCTAAACTACTTACATTATAACTCTGTGTCAAATTTTCCTCCTGACTCTCAGTCTGGTTTTTATGTACTTTATTTAAAACCATATTATCAACGTGGCCTACAGCATCCTCATTCGGCTGGTAACTTGAAATAATGTCATCATTACCTAGCGAGTGCCTACTATCGTTTAAAGCCTGTTTATTATCGTCAACTAATAAGTTTTCACTAACTTCCGTAACCCATACTTCGTCATCTACTAAATTTCCTTCATTAACAGATGTGTGAATATCATCTAAAATATCAGATATAGCATTAATAATATCAGGTATAGCATTAATAGAAGTGTCAGATGATTTATTTTCTAAACCACTAGCATTAGTATCGGCACTATTTTCAGAAATTTGTACTGGAATTACCGCATTATACCAGCTAGACTCACTTTCATTATAAGCCACAAAAATACCCTGACTTTCACTATTCTCAAAATAATGATTACTGCTCGTACAAGTTAATACATTTGACCACACAGTTTCAACAGGTTGAACCATATCATGTGAAACAACTTGCCAGTGCAAGTAAGGTGCTTGCATATTATTTACTTTAAGTGCACTAATTTCATTATAACGCCGTGAGCTTCTATTATTTCGCCCACGATACTGCTTACGCTGCTGGTTTGAAACTCGCGAAAAATTTTGGCGCGGGTGTATAAAACTTCTCGTACCTGAATGAGGGTACGGGGTAGCGAAGAAATGCCTATTTTCATGTTTAGCTAAAGCTTGAAGGAAGGTAACCTTGCTTGTAATATTTTCATTGTCTAAAAAATCTTGAACACTTGGCTTCAAACGTTGGATAACTATTTTTAAGATTACTGCTTCCGTCATTCTTTCTAAATATTCCTCACACTTAGAAATCTTTTCCATAGCAAAATCTAACGCAGACTGGCCTTCACGTTGCCTTAGCGAATAAATTTCCGCTTCAATTTCACTTTGATTAAAGGTCTTTGGAAAAACGCTAAGAAACTGTTGCTTGAATGACAAATAGTAAAAAATCAGATTACTGCTTTTAATACACGTGTACCACTGATATGCACTACCTCTTAAAGCGGCTAGAGCAATTTTAAGTTTATCCCCCTCTGGGGTGCATTGTTGCTGAAAGTAATACTCAATTTTCTTTAGAAATTGACTTGAGGGGCCGCCATTGAAGGTGGCTTCGAATGGCTCAATTTGCTGAACCATAATTATCCCAGATAAATTATCAGCAGGGTTTTGTTTTAAATACATTTTCAACAGTAGATAAGCATAATAACAAGATACTTTCACAATTTAATTTTATCAATATCAAAGTATACCACAGTATAAAGTTCAAACTTCAAATATGTTCGTTATAAATGTAACGAGAACAACCAGGGTATATATAAACTTTCGGGCGCCACTGTAGAGAATACTAAGGGGCACTCTATTTGAATTTGATACAAACACAGTTTATACATGAAACAATGTTTATTGAATTCGTTGCACATATATAATTTGCTTTTACAACAATAAGCATACGTACTACTTGTACGGAATATATATTAGCATTCAATAAAAATACACTCTGCCATACTCACAAATCAGCAGTTCTGCCACGTAAACTTTGGGCCTCCTAAGCACTAGCGCAGGATAGCACCTGGAGCTGCTTATCTCGTAGCTCCCTCTCACTTATCTATCAACTTTAACAACCTCTCTATTGATCAAGCTGCATGGTATTTATACCAAGCGCGTATGCCGAAATTAGCATATCTCAAGCAGCTTCTTTAATTCATTCACTCAAAAGTTCGATTCTTGTGAATCGAATCTTATGTATACCTTACAAAGTGCATACAAGCACTACGAATATTATATCGAACTGCACCGGAAGCGATGTATAACAGTTCGGATTTCAAATATTCCTTGCGCCTCTTTCTCATTGGCCAGGTGAGTCGGAGCGTCATCTCGCGGCATCCTCTGCTGATCTGTCCATGGTGTATATCCTCGATTAACTACAGGTGGCCGGACTGACACTTCGACGACCCCGGCGATGGCATATAATTGTTACACAAAATGCTAAAACTGAAAGATATATGAGTACATGATAATAAACATTTAAAAAAAAACTTATATACAGATGACAATATTGCTAATTGATAGCAAACCACGGCTTTATGTCATCTACGGCAGTCGTTGTGACATTCGGTCTACCGTGGTTGCCTAACTTCTGGACATCAAACCTGTCGTTGGACTTTATTTTCGTAATCTTGTAGGGTCCAAAAAATGTAGGGCGAAGTTTTAGTCCACCTCCAAATTGAGTTCTTTCAATCGCAACGAACTCTCCAATTTTATATCGTCTTGCATCCTTCCTTTTCCGATTAAATTTTTTCTTATTTTCTTCTTGTATCTTCAATATATTTTCTTTTGCTATTTCTCTCATGTTTTCTCGATCTTCCATAGTTGCTTTGATATATTCTTCTTCTAGGATTTCCTTTATCTTTAAATCTTCTTTACTCTTTAATTTAAGTCCAGAAGTTCAAACGGTGTAAATTTTGTTGATCTTGAAATGGTACTGTTAATAGTTTTCTGAACGGCAGGTACATGCTTATACCACTTGGTTGCATCATCGATGGTTAGTTTAGACAAAATCGGAATGAGGGTTCTGTGCATCCTCTCCACCTGTCCGTTTCCTCTTGGGATACCGGCTGTTATTTTAATGTGGTATATATCTTCTTCTTTACAAAATTCCTGGAATTCATTGGACATAAATGCACCACCTTTATCTGAAATAATTCTCGACGGGTTTCCAAATGTTGTTTGTTGTAACCTCAGTTTGTCGATGGCATCTTTAGCTGACGTTGATTTTGTGGGGTAGAGCCAAACATACTTCGTAAATGCATCTACCACAGTAAAAATGTGCCGATACTTTTTGTTTGATGACAGCATTGGTCCAATAAAATCTACGTGGTACGTGTTTGAGGGTAAGTTATCTTTGGGAATTGGATTAAAAAATCCTTCGCTTTTCCCGCTTTTTCTATTACACAGTATACACTCAATACAATTCGCAATGACACTTTCGATTTTCGTTTTCACTTTTGGCGTGTAGAAGTCTTGTTTCAAAATTTGTTCTGTTTTTGTGCTTGCAAAATGTCCTGGTAAATGACACATTTGTACAACTTCAGTTTGCATCTTTTCGGGGATAACAAGTAAGTCTCGGTCATCCTTTACTGTGAACAGGACGCTATTCTTCACAATAAACTCAGTAGTTTTGGCGTTGTTGCATAACGTTATGTGAGTTTGAATGTATTCATCTGTAGCTCGAGCTTTTATGATTTTGGCTGTTAGAGAATCATCTTGTAGCGTGATGTTCATCACGGGGTACCTGTTAAGAGCTTTAACATGTTGCATTTGTGTACCAGCTCGATGGATTATCTCATAATCGAAATCTTCTAAAAGCAATGCTCATCTAGCTATCTTAGGGATTAATTCTTTTTTAGACATAGTTTGTTTGAATGCAGCACAGTCAGTAATAATTTTGAACCTAGAGCCTAACAGGTAAGTCCGAAATTTGGTTAGCGCTTTAATGACGGCTAGTACTTCTAATTCATAAGAAGAATATTTTTCTTCTTGGATACTGGTTTTTTTACTCATAAAACATATAGGATGTAAAGCATTATCTTCACAAAGCTGAAGTAATATCGCTCCGTACGCACTTTTTGAGGCATCAGTATGTAGCTCAAGGGTAGAACCCTGACGAAATAAGTGGAGGACAGGCTCGTTCATTAGTGCTGGTTTTAGTTGGCGAAATGCATGTTCTTGGGAAGGGCCGAAATGAAACTTAGATTTTTTGCGAAGGAGATCACTGAGAGGTTTTGCGATTTGTGCATAATTCTGAATAAATTTACGAAAGTAACCGGTTAAACCGAGGAAACTTTGCAGTGGCTTGGGTGTTTTTGGCATAGAACAATTTTGGACAGCAATTATCTTTTCGACAGAGGGCTTAATGGTGCCGTTTTCTATAATGTGACCGAGAAATTCAATTTTGGTTTGGAGGAACTTGCACTTCTTCAAATTGAGGTCTAATTCGTATTTGGATGCTATATCAAGAACGCGTTCAAGTCTTTCGACTCCTTCATGGACCGTGGTGGAGGGAATAATTATATCATCAAGGTATACTAGTATAACAATACCTTCGTGGATGAGATCTTGAAAAATAGAATGAATATATCGCTGAAAAATGGAAGGACTGTTAGATAATCCAAAGGGCACACGTATAAATTCATAAAGACGTTGAGGAGTGACAAATGCAGTGAACTTAGAACTAGATGCATGCATGTCAATATGGAAATAAGCATTTTTGAGGTCAAGAGTAGTAAAAATTGTACCAGTTGCTAATTGATCGAAAATATCCTGGATGATCGATAAAGTATACCAATCCTTTATTGTTTTGGCATTTATCTGTCTATAATCAATGCATAAGCGTTTCCAACCATCTTTTTTGTTTACTAACACGATCGGTGAGCAGTAATCAGAGAAACTTTTCTGTATGATACCATCTTTTAACCATTGTGCAATTTGTTCTTCAACAATTTTTTTCTCTGGTAATCCTAAACGACGAGGAGGTTGTGTAACAGGAATATCATCTGTGAGGACAAGTGACATTTTGAATTTTGTGCTGAGGCATTTTTTTGGACGGTATTCAGATATTAATTTTGAGACATGATGGCGCAATTCTTCATTGAGTAAATGGCTTAAATCTACATTATTATCAACAGATTCTGTTACATTAAACACTTGACACAGTAAATTAACTTTGCTCTCTTCAGTAATTCTACTATTTGAATGGGATGCTACATTATACATTTCACATAAATTCACATTTGAAAATTCAGATTTAGTATCATTATATGTACATAAGGACACATTTGCATTTAAGGAAATATCACTTTCAGGCATTTTATGAATACTAGTATTTACATAATTAATATCATCTAACATGCTATTTGATAATAAATTTTCAGAAAATGAGTTTTGTTTTCCCTTTTCGAGTGGAAAGCGTTCGAATCGTGACCTTGATGAACTCTCCGGCTGTAGAGATTTATGACTTCCTGTGTGGACGGATTTTTGTACAATTGGGTCAACTTTTGAGGTAATAAAACTTTTACCCGCGATATCGTGATTTTCTGGAATTGTAGGCATAATTATTTTGGCCGGAACAATACACGGATATTTACATTTCTCAGAAACTGCTACTATAATTCGCTTTTTATTCTCGTTTGGAAGTTTTAGATCACAAGCTGCTAATTTTGTACATATGGTGTTGCCAAAAGCACTTTCTAACTTAATAGAGCGGCCTATATAATTAAAATTCTTGACGTGGGGGGGATTGATTACAACAAGTTCGCTTCCTGAATCCAAGAGGCACTTAACGGTTTGATTTTCAATGTCGACTTCCATGAACTGTAACTCAGATGTAGTGGGTTGATTCAGGATTTCAACACGATTGACGGAATTGAAAGGCTTTGCATTACGTTTGTCACAGAATTTTGCGAGATGATATTTCGAATTGCAGATGAAGCAACATTTATCATTGTTATGGTGAACATTTTTATTTAGAACTGTAGTACGATTGTCTGAGGTGCGATGTTCTTGCGGTGGATAATTTTTGTATTTAGGTTCGCGATCTTGAGAATATTTGGTTTCGTCCCAACTAAAACTTTTCCCTTTGGATACATAAAATAGATCAATTTCCTTTGCCATTTCTATGGGTTTATAAAAAATTTCTCCTTGCTTAATGGCAATGTGTGAGGAAGTTTCTTTATCTAATGTGGCAAACAGTCTATCAGATACAATCAATTCACACAATCCTTTAAAATCAGTTACTCCGCGTAATTTTAGATAATAATCGTAAATAGCAGAAACTCGAGAAACAAATTGTACGTGTGATTCGTCTTTACAGCGCGAAGCTTTTTTGAAGTTATTCAAACATTGTTGGGGTGTCGGTTGGAATTCGAGCAAAATTAGTGCTTTAATCTTAGCATAATCATTTAATTCCTCTTCGGTAGCATAGAGTAAAACATGGCGACTTTTTGTACCCAATAAATTTAGAAGAATTTCAGCTTGAAATTCGGGTGGTACCTTTTTAGTTTGAAACGCCCGTTCTACAATTTGAAAATATAAGGGAAAATTCTCGGGATTGGTTGGCACCGAAACAGTCAATGTACGAATACTTGTAATCAAATGTTCAATTTGTGGGTGGGAATCACTGGGTGCTAACGGTTGATTACCGTTCAAATTTGAATTTTGTTGTGTTCCCGCGCTCTGCAACAAAAGTTCAGAGTTTGCTATTTTTAGCTTCTGTAACTCAAATGCTCTCTCATTTTGAATCCGATCATTTTCTAACTTGATTTTCACATTTTCTAATTTAATTTTCTCATTTTCCTGACCTAAGTGTAATTTCTCAAGTTCCTGATCGAAGCGTAATTTCTCAAGTTCCCGTTTAGCTAAATGTGATTTTTCTTGCAAACGATCCTCGGCCGCTGCGGTTAACAAATCCCTTACATATTCACTTTCTCCTTTAAAAATCTGGCTGTTTTCGATGACCTGTCTTAATTGTAAAACCGTACCATTTTCAGGCGGTGTTTCGCCAATTTCTGAAATAACTCTCAGTAAATCATCTTTTCTGGTATTCTTGAACATTTTCGGAAGTAACAATTCGATCACACAGTTGCAGAAAATATTTTACTTTAAATAAATTGGATAGATCCTACCTGGTATGGCGATGAGGTCAATGGTTGTGGACACAATCGAGGTATTCCGGCGATTCGCAGCTCCCACTTGAAGGCAGCTTGAAGGCAAACGTCCCCACTTGAAGGCGACGAAAGAGCGAATCTGCTTAAAATACACGGCAGTATTCACTGTGCTTGCTTCATTCGAAAAATGGCGGAAATCTGGACGTTGGTTGTGGAGTTAGACATCTCAGAAATGAATAGCGGCGACTTTTCTGGTACCGGGTAATCCGTTGTCGAGCCCCCACATGTGGGATAGTTCGCCGTTCGAAGAACAATTACTAAATAATAACACTTAAAGAATACTAACATTTAATTAAACTATGTACAAAATATTTACAAAAGGCTTAGTGCCTTGAAGTTACAACGGCCGAACATATCCCAGCTGGTTAAGTGCATGCAAGCACTACGAATATTATATCGGAACTGCACCGGAAGCGATGCACAACAGTTCGGATTTCAAATGTTCCTTGCGCCTCTTTCTCATTGGCCAGGTGAGTCGGAGTGCCATCTCGCGACATCCTCTGCTGATCTGTCCATGGTGTATATCCTCGATTAACTACATATATATATATATATATATATATATATATATATATATATATATATATATATATATATATATATATATATACTGGCTCCCAAAAGTGTTCTTACACTTACGATTTTCAATGAAATAGGGGTCTATCCATTAATTAAAATGAATATTTCAGAATGGGTATTTAATAATAAGATCTTTAATCTAATCTTAACAAAACTACATGAAATATTTTAAAAACATAGTAAAACTTTATTTTTAAGAAACCAATAATCAAAAAGTAACAAAAACATTATCTCACAAAAGTCATCGTACACTCGTAAAAAATCTCTACATATTAGTAAATATTCTAATTTTTCGTTAAATTAATCTTTAGTAGGATATCCTTTAGCATCCACAACAGCTTTTAAACGTCTGGGAATAGATTGCTCTAGTTCTTTTCTAATTTCTGCATCAATGTTCATCCATTCTTCCATCATAATTGTTTTTAGTTCACTTTTCGTGTGAATGTCGTGTTTTCGTACTCGAACCTTCAGTTCTCTCCAAATATGTTCTATTGGGTTTAAATCTGGCGATTGAGGTGGTGTTTTCAAAACTTGTGGACAATTATAGAGACACCAGAGGCGAACGTTGAGAGCCGTGTGCTTAGAATCGTTATCTTGATAAAAAACAAAGTTTTTTCCAATACTCAAATTTTGGGCTGATAATTTTAAATTGTCTCTTAAAATATTTATATAAACAGCACAATTCATTAGGCCATAAATGAATACCAAATTGCCTAGTCCTGATGCTGACATGCATCCCCACAGAAGGACACCTCCACCACCATGCTTAACTGTTCCTACTGTGAAGAATAGGAAATTCTTCAACGAACATTTTTTAACGGACAGTTTTCAAGCACAGAAGTTCGTTACGTTAAACCCCTTCTCTGCGGCAGGTGACAAATTAGACCAGGTGCCGCACCGGAAGTCTACTTCCTGGTCCGCATGCTGGCGGCTACAGCACGCTGGCGGGAAAGACAGAGATCAGAGTTGATCTGCTCTCGGAATGTGACAGACCACCTGTTGGCTTAGGCCAGACTTCGTTTTATTTAGGAACTTTGAATCCCGGGCCTAGCGCCGTTTCACGTAGTCGGTGTGACTCCGACTGATTCAGGGGATAATTCTTAACTCCCCGGTGCCTTCGGGCGGAAATCTATGCTCGTTAATTCGAGATTGTAAAAAGTGAATAAATACAGTTTTGTTTTAAATCCTAAACTCCGTATTTCTGTATTAGTCTATGCTCAGCTACCTGGGAGAAAACTGTCATATCGTCACAGTTATAGTATAGATTAATATAAGTGGTGGCAGCGTTGTTGGATTTCGATCCCGCCACCTGAAGATTCCTGTGATTATTATAATTTTTTGCCGAACTGAGTTTCGGTCTACTTTCTTCGAACTGTGAATCCTATGAATGGCAAGTTGTATTACTTTGCCGAATTGTGCCTTGTGCGTGTCTACTTGTCGAACTGAAAGTTATAGAGAATCGTCGAGTGGTGCGTTCCTGTCTGCAATCTACTTGACTTTGTTACGTAGTGCACGATTTCTTGGTGACGTCCCGCTATTCTTCAATTAAGGATGAACTATTTGCAACGTTAAACAGAACCTTTGTGGTCTTCTGTTCCGTCTTCATGCAGATCAAGAGCAGTCGTCAAAGCAGTGAGTACTATATGGTTTTCATTTCTCTATTGGGTTACTGAGGCAATTGAAAAATAGAGTTCATTTTTTGTGTGTCATTCAACTTTAAATCATTGCTAGTTGTGTTTCATAGATATAGTTGTGTTTAAATATACTAGTAAAGCAAATTTTAAAAATAACTCAGAGTAAAAAAATAGTTCTGTATAATATATAAGTGCATTTAAATATGCAAAGTTATTTAGTAAATCATATTTGAATTTAAGCTTAAACTGTAGTGAACTAATTAATTTTTTTGGGTGTATTGTGTTAGAATTGTTATGTGTAAAATTTAGGGTAAGGTTAAATTTTCTAACTGAAATCATGGCTTATTTATCCGAAGCTCTTAAAGCTGAATTGCTTTCACTCGCGGTGGATCTTGGGGTTTGTGCCAATTCCGATATGAACAAAAATGAAATTAGGAGACTGATAATGGCAGATGAGAGTTATGAAGAAGAAAACGCGAAAGCAATGTTAGAAGCGATTGAAGGTGAAAACCAGTTAAATTGAGAGAGAGAGAGAAAGAGAGAGGGAACAAAGAGCTTACGAATTAGAGAGACTCAAAATAATAAGCTCAGAAAGTGGTGGAGAGTCAACTCCCCAACCGTTAGAAAACTCGTTAAAGAGATCTTCTCCAGAAATGAGAAGGATGATGCCGAAATTTAATTTAGAGGAGACTGACATAAGTCTGTTTTTGGCTATGTTTGAGCTCCAAGCTAAAAATCTTGAGATAGATGAGTCAGAATGGGCATCCCAAATCCTGTCCTTATTGCCGTTACAGATAGGGCAGATTGTTTTGCGTGAGTCAGAAAAAGACTCAAAGGATTACAGTTTCGTAAAGAAAATCTTGCTAGACCGATTTAAATTGAGTCCAGAAACTTTCAGGCAGAAATTCCTGCAACACACCCGCAAAGCAAATTCAAAGTGGAAAGATTTCGCTTATGAATTGCAGAGTTATTTTAATGGGTGGATTGAGGGGCTAAAGATAAATTCTTTCGAGGGATTGAAACAGCTCATGATTGCAGACCAAATTAAGAGACGCGTGCATAGCGAAGTTCAAGATCACTTTCTAGATGAATGGGGAAGTATTGTTTTACCTTCAGAGTGAGCCGAAAAACTGGATCGTTACGAGTCAGTAAGACAGAGTAAACGAATTACAAATAACGGAAGGAAGGAATTTCGGGTGCGGAAACAAAGTGATTTGGGGTTTAGGAATGAGGGGAAAGCCAAACCAGAAAACCAGTGGATAGGCAATCTACCTCCCCACACAAAAATTCGTATTTCAAAAGCGAAACAAAATTTAGGGAGTTTGATAAGCAGAAAATCCTGCGCTGTTACGAGTGTAACTCCGAGAAACATTTGTGGCCGAATTACCCGTTCCAAAAAAAAGAGAGGTCGAAGTTATGAACAACGTTGAACTAAACGATGAAGCTAAAAAATGGTTGAATCCATATTTGAGTGAGGCTAAGGTCAATGGAGTCCAAACTACCATCTTACGAGATTCGGGAGCGACTTTTGACCTGGTCGCAAGCAAGTACGCCCCACAAGAGACTTTTACGGGCGAAATTGTTTGGGTAAAACAGCCCCTTGACACGGAAGCAAAATGCCTCCCTGTGGCTAGGATAGATTTGAAGGGAACTTTCGAACACGTGACCACCAAGGCGGCCGTGTTCTATGATTCGCTCAATCAAGACAGGTACATATTGGGAAATCGGACTTATGCTCTCATGTGTGAAAACACGGGAGAAGTTCAAGAAATATACGCCGTTACACGCTCGCAAAGCAAAGAGAAAGAGAAAGAATCCGTTGTTGAGCCAACTGATAACATTTCCGACCCAGCTATTGTTCTTAGTGCAGATGTTCCAATCCAAGAAAACATAGAATTGCAGTTAGAGGGTGAGAATGTCGAGTCAAGTGACCCCAACCTGCTGATATGTACACCGTCAGAATTAAAATCTGCACAAAGTAAGTGTGAGGATTTAAAAGCGATTTGGGAAAAATTGCAGTTTGACGCGGAGAAAAACATTCAGGGACAGTACGTGACCGAAAACGGAATGCTGTTTAGAATCCAGAAAGATCATTTAGGTGATGTACACAAATTAATAGTGGTTCCGAAAGTTTTTAGGGGAAAGTTGATTGAATTATGCCATAACACAGGAGCTAGCCATTTAGGCGTGACAAAATCGCGCGATAGATTAGCAAGGAATATTTTTTTAGTCCGGGTGCAAAAAGGAAATGGATGAGTTTGTACGCTCTTGTGACCCATGTCAGCGTGCCGGTAAGGCTTTAGACAAGAAAAAGGGTCCCATGAAATTGGTACCAATAATAAGAGAGGTTTTTTCCAAAATAAATATTGATGCTTGTGGGCCGTTACCGTGTACGGAGGCTGGAAATAGGTATTTGATTACAGCCATTTGTCTTGATTCAAAATATCCCGAATCCGTACCTGTAAAAGATATCAGTTCTGTTTCTGTGACCGATGCGTTGCTTCAAATTTTTAGTCGATTGGGGTTTCCAAGGGAAGTATAGTGCGATAATGGCACTTCTTTTACTAGTCACCTCACGACGGAATTTTTCGAACGGTTTGGTATAAAAATAGTTCATAGTTCAGTGTCACACCCACAGTCAAATCCAATGCAGCGATTTCACCGAACACTTAAGCGTCTGTTAAGGGTTCTTTGTATCGAAGTTGATACCGAATGGGACAGGCATCTTTTTGCGGCTTTACTTGCGTTGAGAACCGTTACGCATGAATCTGTTGGGTTCTCGCCGTCGGAGCTAGTCTTGGGAAAAAACATTAGGCCACCTGACGTGTTACTGTATGAACATTGGGCGGAAACTGTCGAATCAGAAAACCCCGTAACAGAACATGTCTTTAGAATTTTAAATAGATTAAAGCGATCACAAGATCTTGCGGCAGAAAAAATGCCAGAGATGCAGACCAAGCGGAAGCTGTGGTATGACCGAAACGCAGTTAAAAGGGAATTTAAAGTGGGTGATCAAGTCTTAATATTAGCCACTACGAGGACTAATAAATTATCTGTGCAATGGATAGGGCTAGGCATAATTGAGACTAAAATCTCAGAAACAAATTATATTGTGCGCTTGAGCGAAGGGAGGGAACGTTCACAGATCTTCCATGTAAATATGCTCAAACCGTATTATAAACGTGCTGAATTAATAAATTTAGTGTTAGCCGGAGTAGCGGAGAAGGAACCCACAGATTTGGGCCGTAATTGATGACCCGAACGTATTCGATCTTGAGTTGTTGTTGGGAGAAAGTCGTCTTGAGGAAAAATTAGACTTTGGTCAATTAGAACAGTTGCGTGGACTGTTAGTGCGACATGCCGAGGTATTTTCAGAGACCTCTTGGGTAACGCATCTAGTGACGCATACTATTCAAGTAACCACGAACAAGCCTATTAGAACTAGGGCATATCGGGTATCCCATCGACAAAACGAGATACTAAAAAGGGAAATCGAAAATAATGCTACGGCTGAGAATAATAGAAATAGGAGAATCAGATTATGCCTCTCCCCTTATTCTAGTAGAATCGCCAGGAAAAGAGCCTCGATCGTGCATTGATTATCGACGGCTTAACGAGGTAACTAGAACAGAATTTTTCCCATTGCCAAACATAGAAGAGAAGGTAGAACGTGTATCCTCCGCAAACTTTTATTAGTGTGCTGGACCTTGCGAAAGGGTATTGGAAAATTCCGCTAAGCGACGAGGCGCAGCGAATTGCCACTTTTGTAACTTCTTTTGGCACATATAGTCCATTTAGAATGCCCTTTGGGCTCAAAAAACGCGCCATACTTCTTCAGTAAACTATTGGCAGAAATTCTGCAGGGTTGTGACGAGTTTGCAGTACCATTCCTCGACGATATAGCTATATTTTCGGCGGATTGGGAAACGCACATTCGAGATTTGCGAGAAGTACTCATCAGGCTAGGGAAGGCTAACCTGAAGGTGAAACCCACCAAATGCCGATTCGCGCAGGACCGAGTGCAATATTTAGGGCACATTGTAGGCAGTGGTATTAGGACGCCCGCAGAAGCGAAAATACAATGTATAAAGGAATTTCCCCGACCAACAACAAAAAAAACCAAATGCGAGCTTTTCTGGAATTAACGGGGTACTACAGCCGCTACGTCAAAGATTGTGCAACTGTCGCGACCCCACTGACAGATACGCTAAAGGGAAAGGATAAACAGGGAGTAATAAAATGGTCCCCAGATTGCGAGGTTGCCTTCTCCACACTAAAGGACAACCTGACGAAATTTCCCGTATTTTATGCGCCTGATTTCGAGCGCGAATTCATTATACAATGTGATGCATCTGACGTTGCGATCGTACTAACGCAGATGTTTGGGGGAGAAGAACATCCGGTCTTATATCTCAGTCGGAAATTTAGCCAAGCTGAGAAGAATTACTCGACTATAGAACGCGAGTGTGCGTCGATAATTTTCGCGGTGCGGAAACTACACTTTTATTTAGATGGCACCAGTTTCAAGATCATAACGGACCATTAACCGTTAAAGTGGATAAAGAATCACACAGGCGCAAATTCCAGGATCCTTCGGTGGTCCTTAATACCGCAACCATATAATTTTATTGTCGAACACCGAACTGGAAAGTTTAACCAGAATACAAATACGCTTATCCGTATGTCTCGCGAATAAAAGTATAGATAAAATTAGCTCTTAAAATAATTGTACTTGAAAGTGTGTTTTTAGTTTTTTTTTATTTCATCGTATATGCTGATATTTAAATCACTTAGGTTAGTTAAATTGTATTAATGCAAATTATGTGCTTAAAAAATTGCTTGCCTCAGAGCTCAAGTGTAGAGGTGGAAACACATATATGTACCACACTGTTGCGCCCAAACTATGATTTAAGGGTGGGGGAGCGGTGAAGAATAGGACATTCTTCAACGAACATTTTCCAACGGAAAGTTTTCAAGCACAGAAGTTCGTTACGTTAAACCCCTTCTCTGCGGCAGGTGTCAAATTAGACCAGGTGCCGCACCGGAAGTCTACTTTCTGGTCCGCATGCTGGCGGCTACAGCCAACACCGACTCAAACACAAAGTCTCGTGTAAACTTTGACACTTAAACACAAAGTATGTGTGTGTGTGTGTGTTAGTTACTTGGGTCAAAGATATATTAGGAAAATGAAAGCGACCTTTTTTATAAGGAAAATAAAAAGGCTCTGCAAGGAAACTGAAAAGTTATTTTCTCATAAGACAGACACTAATGGATATCTTTTCCCCATTTTCTTTAACTGTCAAGTCTTCATTACCCCATTTATTATTGCAAAAACAAATTAATATCTTAAGAGTTATTTTCTTATAAGATATAAACACTAATTGATTCTCCTTCACAAATTGTCAGCTTTCTCTTTGTTTTTAACTTTATTCCATAAAAATGATTTTTGTAGTTTAAAGAAATGAAAGAACAAAAATGAAATGACAATGAAATAATAAAAATTAAATACAATTCTTTATTATGCCATTTTTATTACAGAAGTATTACAAATATGTATATCGTGCACACTGTATATTTAAATAATATTTATTACACTATTTTTGCAATGTTTCAAGTTTACGCTTTTTAATATTCTTTTCTCTTCTTTTAATTTACTTAAATTATCATTTTCTTTTATGCACAAATTTTTCAACATGATGTTTGTAGATGCATACAGCAATAATTTACAAATATAGTCACCATCATGACCATTAGGACATTCAGGTTCTAAAATAATTTCTTTTTCCTTTAATGTGTTTAATGTTAAATTTACAATTACTCGTCTTTGATTAGTTATTTTTGCAAACAATTTAACATCTCATGACAAAAAATTTACAATAATATAATTAAACATTACCACAGTCACTAGGAGCTGTGAAGGACATTTGAGACCTCCACGATCAAGATTTCTTATAAGGTTATAATTGTCTAAATTTATATCTAAATTTAGAACCAGATTTTCTCTGCAATAACTGCACTTCAATTTTTTTATTAACAGTATGACTACAGTATCCTGCTAGATAGGTAATTACAGGTAAATACGGTTTAACATTTGTAATTTTAGCTTCATTAACGTCTATCGGGGATAATGCCTTGTAACCATCATCCTTCTCTTTAAAGTAAGTCCCAATATCAAGGCTTTCACCATCAAAATGTGTAAGTGGAACCACTCTAGAACTTAACAGTAATTCTAATTTAATACAAGATTGTAACCTTAGTTTTTTTTTTCACACTCTAATAGTTGCCTCATTGAGATACGATATTGAGAACAGGCCATTTGTCTATATATTCCAAATCTTGCTTCTAAACAATCAGTCTGAATTTTTCCAGTTAAAATATATGTCATTTTACACTCATCAATACAGTAACGGGTTAATTCTAACGGGTTGCAGAAGGTTTCGAGACATATCCAATTGAAAATTTGTCAGCTTGGGAACCAGCAAGACGAAAGTATTGGGTATGGCTTGGCAAACTCAAGAAGACTGTCTGACCGTGGACACAAAATTTCTACTAGAATTCATTTCGGGCAATGAAAACACTAAAAGATATCTTTTGCAAACCATTGGGAAAATATATGACCCATTGGGTTTGCTTCCCCCCTTTACAATAAGAATGAAATGCCTCATTCAGGAACTCTGGTCGAAGAAAATCACATGGGATGAAAATTTACCTCCAGAGATTAAAGAAAAGTGGTTGGATTGGTGTAAGGATCTACCGCTCTTAAACGAGCTCAGAGTCTCAAGATTGGAACTAGATTCTACCAGAGAAGAAAATGACATCATAGAAGTCCATACCCTTTTGTGACGCTGCCAAACTTGCATACGGAACTTCAGTTTATGGGAAAGTTAAAAAACATAGAAAGATCTTTTGTTCTCCCCTAGAAGTCCGAATTGGGAAGGCCTCTGAGAAGCAAATATAAAGGTATTTAAATATCACTTCAAACGCGTTGCAGGGAATTCAAAATTTACTTACGAAGAGCTGCTAACTCTCGTGACCAAGATAGAAGCTGTTTTGAATTCTTGCCCGCTTACCCCTCTCTCGGCCGATGTTGATGACTTGAAGGTGCTGACGCCGGCACATTTTGTGATAGGAAGGCCGATAACGGCCATAGTCAAACCGCCTCTAACTAATATTGAATCAAATCGCCTTAATGCTTGGCAGATAATTACAAAGCCGGTAGAAATAATCTGGAAAAGATGGAGCCTTTCATATTTGAATAATCTACAGCAAAGAAAGAAATGGGTATTTACTAAAGAAAATCTAAAAATAGGGGTCATGGTTTTTCATGATAAGGGAAGAAAATCTCCCACCATGTAAATTGTTATTGGGACGAATAATAGCCATATATCCGGGACAGGATAGAAAAGGTACGAGTTGTTGACGTTAAAACCAGTAAGGGAGTTTATAAAAGGTCCATCTCCAGACTGAGTGTACTGCCTACTGAAAAATAAATGTATTGTTTTCAGATTATAATAGTAATATTTGTTCTTTATGTGTAAAGTTTTTCTAGTGCTTTACTGTATACTGTTTATTTTTTTATTGCGATTTTGTGTTTTAATAATTAGATACTGTTTATTAGTTTCTATTTGATTATAACTGAAATTTAAGAATACATTTATGTTTTGACTTATTCAAGAAACATCACGGCTCCCCACGCTTGCGCGTATCAGCCCAAAAGCTGCTACTAATGATGGTAGCCACGACGGCAACCCGCTCTTTGCCAGACCTCGTCCCAGTGTTCTAGGGACACTCCGCTACATACTGTTGTTAAGTAAAAGGTGCTGAACAATATTACATTACGCAAAATAGCGGCCCTTCAGTCGGAATACGTCAGTTGCGAGGATCATAAAAGTGCATGTCTAAGAGCAAGGCGACAATTGTCGCTGCGAGGCAGAGATTAGACATCTGGCATAGCCAAATTGTAACAATGATCTCCAGGCATCATTTGACCGAAGAACTGCGATGGCGAGCTATTGGGAGATTAGGGGCAGGACAAAGTCAGACAGAAGTGGCCAGATGGCTAAATGTGAGTCCGTCTGTGGTTCACAGACTTTGGCAATAATTTCTAACCACGGATTCGGCATCCAGGAGGTTCATCCAAGGACGGCCATACACTACGACGAGTGCCGATGACCGATATTTGTCTTTATGCGCACGAAGGAATAGAATCGCAACTCCATCTGCAGATGCTCCCTTACTGCAAGCTCTGGAAGCTTGGTATCAACGTCATCCGTGCGTAGAAGGCTTCACGAAGGTAGTCTTTTTGCGAGGTGACCAGCTATTTGAGTCCCGCTCACATCACGCCATAGGCGGGAACGTTTGCAATGGGCACGTCACATGTCCACTGGACGCGTGATCAATGGAAGGCTGTTCTCTTTACGGAAGAATCCAGGTTTAGCCTCCAAAGCGATAGTAGGCGTATTTTGATTTGGAGAGAACCTGGAACTCGTTTTCATCCATTACACATCCATGATTGAGATGCATACGGATCTGGCAGTATTTGGGGTGATGTCTTTTTGGGTGGACGCACAGACCTCCATGTCTTTCCCCGTGGAAATGTGAATGCTCACACCTATACAGATGACATCCTTGATGCTTATGTGCGCCCTTATGCTGGGGAAATAGGTGATGCTTTCATTCTACAGGACGATAACTCGAGACCGCACACGGCTTGCATCGTGGATGCTTATCTTTAGCAGGAAACAATTCAGCGCATGGAGTGGCCAGTTCGATCACCGGACCTGAATCCTATCGAGCATGTTTGGGACGCTTTAGGACGACGTATAGCTACTCTCAATCCTCGTCCTAGGACCTTAGCCACGCTTTTAACTGCTTTGCAAGAACAATGGCTCTCACTTTCTGCCGAACTCATAGACCGCATAATTGACAGCATCACACATCGCTGTGTGTGCTGTATTGCTTCTCGGGGGGATCATACGCCATATTAAAGGTACTTTTCTTATACCAAACTGACACATCAGATTTGTTCATTGTATACATATGCAAGTTCTATAACACCATAATTATCTGGAGATTTCTTTTTATGCTATTTTATACCTAACTATGTGTTGTATAATATGTATAAGTTTCATTAAATTCTACGCGCAACTTTTTAGTAGGGGAGCATATGTAGTCCCGTGGCGGTATTAATGATGGGAACATGGGTGGATATTTTTTTCATCAGAAACTACCTGTAGATGAATAATTTCCATGGTGTCACTCTTTGGTGTGTGGCGTATAGCAGTAATGACGTCATCAAGATGGCCACCATGGAATTAAAAAAATCCACTTTATTTCGGTTATTTATCGGCCGATTTTCTTTTGTAATACCTCATATTGAAGATAAATAAAATGTCTAGATGACAGATGCAGAATCGGGGGAGACGGAGTCGTCATAGAGCACAAAAGGGAGAAAGCGCGTCCTCTGAAGAAGATGGTTGGCTCGCGGTTGGAACCTGTGTTATGCTAGGTCAAAGTTACATTGGAGACCCTCCATGAAGGATAAACAACTTTTGTGCTTGTAATTAAATTAACATTATACATAAAGACAAAACACTTCATGTTGGCTGGCCAGCCATTGAAAAAACAAAGAAAAAAAAACACCCTTGTAAATTATATATAGAAAGTGCATTCAAAACACATGGGAAAAATGGTAACAAAATAATTACAAAACAACTTAAATAGGTGTCATACATAAATGAATGCACTATAAGAGTCAACCTTGTGACAAAGAGCATGGTTGCATAGTAAAATAAGTGTCATTACTATATAAGGAAGGTTACAAGACACGTCTGCATGAAAAACATAACCCTCAAAACAGTGTATCACACTGTACCATGCCTAGCACATGAAATGTGCTAGGGAAATGTGCTACAAACTTTAAAAAAAAGGGAAATGTGCTTACAAACTTAAAAAAAACAAGTGCTAAATTACATTGGGATACACATGTTAAGATGAGTACATACCCTAGAGCAGGGGTGGGCATTTAGTCGATCGCGATCGACTAGTGGACCACCAAGACATATTGGGGTGACCGCCTTTACTAAGACCTAAGACGCGCATACTAAAAGAAACATATTTTTGGAACACCGACGCGATTTTCTTTAAACGCGGTTTTAAAAGAGTAAGTTTTTTTCTTGTAGTTATGTAGGTAAGTACATATTCCTCATTTATTATTAAGTTATAATAAATATTGTAGACCATTTTTTTAGCTCACCACACCTACGTCACTGGGTGGCCCGCAACACCTTGACAAAATTAGAAGTAGCCCTACCTTGGAAAAGTCTGCCCACTCCTGCCCTAGAGCATTAAAAAAAACTTAACGAATCATAGAAATATGCAACAGCATGTTATTCAAAAATGTTACACAGTATAGCAAAATTACATGATGATTTTGTTTGCAAAAAGGACGAGTTAATGATTTATACACTTCACAAAATGGCAGGTGAGATATACAAAAATAAGAAAAAATATAAAAATTTCACCAATATAAAGTTATAAAGGCATGCGTTATACAGAGGCTGTTCGCACATTTTTTAGACAATTTTGGTAAGCGGTAATAAAAAATCGTTTGCTGCAAAACAAATAATTGCAATTGTACTATGTTTTTAAAAGTCAAAATTATCATCTGTGGCTTGAAAGTTTTGTTTTTATTCAAAATGGCGTTTTTAACAAAGCAGTGGTTCGAAGGCTACATTTATGCTCTTTCCGAAGAGAAATATGCATACTCCGTTATCCAAAAACGATGTGAGAGTCATGGTTTTGTGATATCTAAAGTGTCGATAGGTAATATCGTCAACAAGAAAGGGAAAAAACGTCTAATTGGAGGCTCAAGTGGGACAAAAATTCCAAACAAGTATCCAAGGAAAAAACGGACATCTTCGACTATTGCAAAGGTACGTTGTTTAATGTTAAAAGAAAATCCCCCTAGTCAAAGGACAGTTGCAAAATCATTAAAATGCTCGGTGTCCACTGTAAACAAAATGATAAACGTTGATTTAAATCTTAAGAAAGCGAAAAAACATAATGTGCATCGTCTTCTTCCAAATCATATTGCTGAACGCAGGACACGCTGCAGAATTCTATATGAGAAACACTTATCCAAAGAAAAATGTAAAACAATTGTCACAATAGATGAATCATGGGTGTATTTAAATGATTGCAACAAAAAAAGAGCCATTTATTATCATAAAAGGGGAGAAAAAATGGTTCAAAGAATCGAAAGTAAGTTTTTCTAAGGGATTCATGATTGTTGCTGGTTTTTCTTATAATTGCAAGTTAAAAATAAAGAGAGTGGGAAAAAATGTCAAGATTAACTCCAAAATACTACCAGGAACATATTTTATCGCCAATTTTTCAGAATGAAATACCATCGCTTTACCCACAGTGCCATCAATCTGTGAGACTCCTTCAGGACAAAGCTAGCAGTCACACATCAAAATCGACTGTAAATTTCCTAAAAGAAATGGAACAAAAAACTGGTATCAAGGCCATACCCTTCACTGATATCCCTACTAAATCTCCCGATGTATCACCTATGGATTTTTGTGCTTTCGGACTTTTAAAATCTGCATTATCCAAACGTCGTCCCAAAACCCTTACAGGACTCTGGAAAGCTGTTCAGGAGGAATGGGATAGAATACCTCTTCTGACACTTCAAAAGACATTATTATCCTGGAAATTGCGGTGTCGAAAGATAGTTCAGAATAAGGGATGTCAAATAGAACATTTAAAACACAATAATTTTATGTAATTTAGTTTTGTGAATACAATATACATCGTCTAAAAAATGTGTGAACAACCTCTGTAAATGCATGAATTGTGATCTACACATAATACATGAGTGCCTTTACAACAGTTGTTGTTGAACGAAAGACAGTACAACTTGTGTTCGGTTCAAGATTGCCTATATTTTTTTTTGTTTCAAGTGGTAAATTTTAACTTAAAATATGGATGGTGTAATTAAATTCGACCGACCGTCTAATCGAAAGCGAGTGAAGGACATAGACTTTGAATTGTGTATATTTTGCCAACATCTATTAAATGAGGATTTGGTTAAATCCACAAGTACTCAGCACAAACTGTTTGATGCAGTGAGAGTTCGAAACAAGTGTAAAGACAGTGATTATCAGCACCTCGAAGAATACGCTCGAAAATTTACAGTGTAAGGAATAACCCAGCTAAATGCCCGGTGGCATTTAACTTGTCACAAGAAATGCACACACAAAGGTAACATTGATAGACTACAGGCCAGGTATAAAAAGCAACAAGCGGAAATTGAAATAGCTTCCCCAGGCTCGGTGTGCAATAAGGTCCACCCGTGTACAAGAGGCCAAAATCTTGGCACGAAACTACATAAAAATGCCTGCTTCTTTTTCGATAGACTTGAAGCTAGGAGACATCCATTATATACCGCTTTCATCAAAAAGGTAGGTCAGAGGATCTGATGCTGTCTAGCGAAATGAAAATAGCAATTGGAAGTTAAAACTGAGTGGATTCATTAATCAAGAAGATGTACATGCATATGATGTAGCATACCCCAAAGAATGTTGCACAAAAAACGTCATTGCGAAGTACTGATGAAATTGAAACAACACCTAACTTGCCAGAATGTATTAGTCAAGTAGAATCCATAGATCGTTTGCTAGATTCTTTTTTGGAAGGTAATGTTGTCACGATGGTAGATCCTGAGAGACACTATAGAGATATCTGTAATTGGAATGGTGTTAAATGGCAAGCATGTTGTCAAGAAAATCTCTTAAAATACTTATTGAGCATGAATTATTTTACATGAATGTAGTATTTAACGACCCTATCTCCAAAAATCAATCACAGCGTATTTCTTTGAAATTTGTCAATGATGTTTTGTTGTCGCGGGTGGAATCCAATTCTGATATGAATGCGAGTATGGAAGTTCTGTATCAAGCAGCTAAATTATTACGTAAAACCATACTGTCAGAGGAGAAATGGAAGTTTACAAGTTCTATAACGAAGAAAAAAATCATAAATATCATACCGAAAGAAGTTCTATACTTTTTCAAATGGTATATTGGAAGGATAAAAAAAAATGGAAAGTTTGCAGATTGATAACAAACATTTGAACCAAAGGGGTGCTGCATTATCACAAACTCTTATGTATGAGTGCCAAACTGAAAGACAAACCGTTTATAGTAGCACGGCGTTAGTTAAACACAGACACTCACGGGACCTTCCTCTACAAGTTGCTGTTGGCCTAACGATACATAGTAAAACTCGCAGAAAATTCTTGGTTCAGCTCATGCATGGTTCGGGTTACTCGATTGATTATAATAAAGTTTTTGCCTTGAGACTGCTATAGGCAATGAAGTTCTGAACCATATGGAAGACAATGGCTGATTGTATGTCCCACCCGATATTGTGGAAGGGAGATTTATCTTTTGTACAGCAGATAATTTAGACTTCCTTGGAGACACGCCTGATGGACGAGGAACCCTTCACGCAACTGTGATGACTTCTTATCAAGAATATAACGAAGGTGAATTGCAATCTATAACCCTGTCTGATGCTGAAACACAGGTACCCAATCGTTCGCTACAGAAACGATCCAGATACATGACAGATTTATTCACTACAATGGTCCAAAACTCTTAAAGCCTAACAGTTTTGCTTTTAAAAAATCTGATATATATATATATATATATATATATATATATATATAAAATTCAGCGTTTAAAACTACGTAATGTAGAAGATTTAGCGTGGTGTCTGTGCAAAAACAAAATAATACGTGATACAGAAGAAATATCCGATAGTTCCGGAAATCGACCTTCAAGTTCTAATCATAAAAGTAGTTATAATTCAGCATGTGATCCAACTTGGACTGTCTTTAATGCGAAGCTGTTAAAAGACCAAAAACCAATCACTCACATATGTGCTCTACCAATCATACCAGCTACTCCAACAGATCGTTCCATACAATTGACTTTCTAGACGTACTTTGAAAAATTTACTATATATGTGCGTGGAGTAGATTCAAAATATGTTGTTCCATTAGATTTGGGTCTTTACCGTCCTGTACAGCAACTTATCATGGCTCAACAGAATCTTCGAGATAGCTTTGTGCTACAACCTGGAGAGTTACACATATGCATGGCCTTACTACGTGCTATTGGCACATTTATTGAGGCACATTTTGATTGGCACATTTTGGGGGGCTCTTCCTTTCTTTTCTAAGAATCACACACAGGTCCCAACCGCGAGCCAACCATCTTCTTCACAGGACGCGATCTCTCCCTTTTGTGCTCTGTGATGACTCCGTCGTCCTTGATTCTGCATCTGTCATATAGACATTTTATTTATCTTCAATATGAGGTATTACAAAAGAAAATCGGCAGATAAATAACCGAAATAAAGTGGATTTTTTTAATTCCATGGCGGCCATCTTGATGACGTCATTACTACTATACGCCACACACCAAAGAGTGACACCATGGAAATTATTCATCTACAGGTAGTTTCTGATGAAAAAAATATCCACCCATGTTCCCATCATTAATACCGCCACGGAGCTCATTTTTTCGACATATGCTCCCCTACTATTTTGAGTAATCGCTATTTTTGTGACTTTTCCTTAATTTTTGATAACCAGTTAATTTAAACTTCTGGAACTTTTTCAGCGTCTAAAGATTTTCTTCTCTTTTCTTTCCTTTACGTAGTGCCACTTTGATACATACGTTTCATGTTGACACAACTGACTAGTGCACTAACAACAACATACACTGACTGAGAGGTGTAGTAGTAGGATGAAAACCGCCAAACTGTTTGAAACAACTGTTTTTCACTGAACACGAGCAAACTGTTTCTCTGAACCGGTCCAAACACTTGGAACTGTTTGATCTGGGGGATCAGACTTCCTGTTCTCTAATCTCAACTGTTCTAAGGTCACAATAGAACTTAATATAAAAGAACAAAGGTAAACTGGTAATGTTTTAACTGATTTTCTCGATACGGGTTCAAGAACACTATCGACTCTTGTCATTCTCGAACGGAAACAACTGTTCACGACAAAGGGACCGACAACTTACGTTTTTCTTCTCTTCTCTCAAACAATAAAATTGTCCATTTATTTCAGTTAAGACTGATTTTAGATCCAAATAAGAACTCAAGTAATTTAACATATTTTTAAAATTATGGAAACTTTTAAATATTTGCATAATGTACACTCTTAGACAAAAAAAAACGACGCACCGAGAAGGGATAATGCAAATTGGGCACAAATTGATATCATACAGGTTTCGGCGGAAAATGCAAAATTTTAAAGTTTAGAGGCCAATGAATGAACATGTGACGCTGAAGTGGATCTTAACTGCGCAACTGGCAGGTTATTAAAGAGTATAAATTTCGATTCCAGGTCATAAATTCTTTGCGAATTTCATTCCGTGTACTCGGGTAGACAGTAACTATGTCTCGCATACAGGTGCGCGAACAATATGCGCAGGTGTCGACATTTGAGAGAGGACGTGTAGTTGGGCTCAAAGAAGCCGGTTGGTCTAATAGGCGAATCTGTTAGCGTACATGTTAAAAACATGCACGTCAATAATTCTTATAATTTATATTTAAATAACAGAGTTTAAAAATGTGCAGTAAAAGCTATGTTAAAAAAGGTATACGCTAAAACCATTAAAGTTGTTCAAAATCATGTATAGACGACAAGACTTTTTAACAATAACTAAAAGTTTATTCATTTGAAAAACTGGTTAAGAATTAGATAAAAACAACAATATCAACATCTTTCTTCTTACTAATAATACTGGGGTTTTCTTTAGATCAGTTTTATAACAAACATTATATTTTATCATACTGTGATGGACTATCGCAAGAATTAATATATATAACTAATACAAAACGTCTTACTCTAGACAGGCTTGATACTTCATCCCATTTCATCAGATCACGATAGTTTGTGTATATCCTTGATGTCGTGATGCCCATTTCTCGAAAGTGTTCGCCGCTTATATGCACTTAAGAAAAACTGATATTCAAATATCGTGTTGATTTACATCACTTCACTTGAAAAATGTTATCGGCTGGTAACTGAAGATTTGTGTTTAATTATGACGTATGGAAGATTGCCAGACATGACGTAATCTAAACGAAACTTACGTCGTTGATTCGGTTTAATTGAATCGCCTTTAACTTGAATCGGCTTAAAAATGGAAAAGCAGAATATGACGTCAAACTTCGGAAAGGCAAGTAATTAATGAATCTTCATATTGGTTCATATTGCTAACAAATGCCCCCCCCCCCACTTGTCTTTTCGACACAAAATAAGCAACAGAATAAGATAAATCCATCACAGTTTACAAATCAGGTCTTCAAGTTATAAAACAAAAACTGCTTGCTTCTGTATTTACAATTGCTATCTAAAAAAAAAACCAATATACACAATACTACAAATTACAAACTACAAGAAAAAGTTAAAACACATAATTACTAAGACAACACTACATTCAATCATGATCATATATCAATACATGCGTGGGCGCCCACTCATACAAACTCATTCATTCACATAAAACAAATTGGTTTATCATCAAGAAATATATCAATCAACATTTGCAAATTCTTAAAATTCTCTTTTAAAATATTTAAATTCAAAATATCATAAAGTAATACTGCATTGTATATTCATCAAATAAAACAATTCAAACAAATAGATACTGAGTATCCATCAAGTTTACATTAAACAAATTTACTTGATTAGTTTAAACAAATTTCATTGACCAAGTTTATATTAAAAACACTGCACTTTCAAAATTCAAAACACTTCAAAGGGTAACAATGTGATCATACAACTCCAGAGATTCATGAAAAAATTTCATCACATAAATGTCTCAGTTCGAACCTGGTCAGAGGTTTGGTGAATGGATCAGCTAAATTTTCTTTGCTCTTTATATATTTTATATCAAAAATATTTTGATAAACTAAGTCACGAACAAAAAATAACCGGACATCAATATGTTTACTCCTATGGTTTTCAACTGGGGATTTGACAAAATCTATGCAAGCGGTGTTATCAACATATAGAATCGACTTCAATTTCTTACCAAAAACTAACTTTCTGTCGTAACATTCATCTAGGATTCTATCAAACCACATCAGTTCCTTCGTGGCCTCTGCCATAGCATAGAATTCACTCTCCATAGTTGACAACGACACGCACTTCTCCTTAAAAGTCCTCCACATGACTGGAGCTTTTCCAAAAAAAACTATCTGTCCCCCCATAGATGTCCTGTCATCTTTATTGGCAGGAAAGTCCGCATCTCTGTAAACTACTATACTAGGTTTGTTGCATGTAAGTTTAAGTTTATAATTGCGTGTGTGTATGACATAGCCCAAAAGTTTTATTAGACCGTCCCAGTGAAACCTACCAGGATTACTCTGGTACTGGCTAAAGATGTTAACGGCGTAACTTATGTCCGGCCTGGTTCTACTAGCAAGAAAAGACAGACAGCCCAACAAATTTCTATAAGGAAAATGTGACATTTCCTCTATTTCAATATCTGATTGTGGACATTGTTTCTTTGAGAAGACTGTACCTTTGCTGATTGGAAGTGAAGAAACAGGTATGAAGAAGCTAGTAAACCTTTTACAAATATCGTCAATATAAATCGACTGGCTCAACAAAACTTCACCTCCCTTTTCCTCAAACTCAACCCCCAACAGCTTTTTAGTCTTACCCAAAATTTTTAAGTCAAAATGTTTTTCCAACAATCCTATGCCCTTGTCTATTACTTTCTCGTCCTTTCCAAACAAAACTATGTCATCAACATACAAAAGCAAAATCAACACACAATTAAAGTCATATGCACAATTACACCAATTCAATTTGCTAAAACCAAGTTCTGTCAATACTTTATAAATCTCGAAAAACCATTCTCGACCACTCTGGTGTAGTCCATAAATAGCTCTATCCAACTTACAAACTAAAATCTCCTTACCTTTCACAGCAAAACCGGATGGTTGAGACATGTAAATTTTATCTTTTAATGGCGCGTATAGATAAGCTCCTTTTACGTCACACTGCCTGTGGGTCCAACCCTGTAAAACTACTAAAAGGGAAAAGAAGAAACGAATTAGACTGAAATTAATGACTGGGCTAAAAGTTTCTTCGTAACTCACTCCTTTTACTTGTTTAAAACCCTGTGCCACTAGTCTTGCCTTATACCTGGCCACTTTGCCTTTTTCGTCTCTTTTCAATGTGAAAACCCACCGGCATCCGATGACATCAGTATCTGGCGGTAACTTAACAAGGTGCCATACATGTCTTTCTGCCATGATTTTCATTTCTTCTCCCATGGCCTCTACCCATTGCTTGTGTTGTGGGGAGCTCAATGCTTGTTTATAAGTGTTGGGAATATGGATTTCATCTAGACAGGAACTGGCATAGCTTGTGGAGGTGGTAATTGGTTTATCTGAAATTATTCCTTGATACGGATTTTCACCGGAAAAATCAAAAATGTGTTCCGTGTATTTTATACCATTATCCTTACAATACTTTAAGGCATCATTTGTAGACCTAAGTCTAATGTTGGAACCTACTTCATAATAGTATACATCTATACGTTTACTCGTTGTTCGTGGGACCACTTTTCTTTCCCAATCAACGCGTTTTAGATCTTCGGCTGATAAGGGGCTTTCAATTTTATCACTGTGGGTTTCCCCAGAAACATTCCTTTCCACCAAATCCTCATCATCACTCTCAAGGGGTAGGTTATGATCTAACGGAATAATAGAAATATCCTTTTCTCCCTTATCTTCGGAGTGTGGTTCAGTGTTGAAATTCTCACTGGGGCCCATCGATGCTCCACTGTCGCTATCTGCACATTGCGGATCTTCACAAAATCTGACGTTTATGGTTTCTATCACATTGTCGGTGTCAGGGAACCATATCCTATAACCTTTGGTGTTAAAGGCATATCCTATCATAACTCCTTTTCTCGCCTTGGCGTCCAACTTTGCTCTATGCTGTCTTGGTACACCAACATATGCGATGGACCCAAACGGCTTCAAGTGGTTTACTGATGGTTTATATCCACCAAATAGTTCAAAGGGTGTTTTCCCTAAACCTTTATGGACGACTTTATTCCAGACATATGTGAAACTTAAAACTGCATCAGGCCAAAATTTTGTTTCTAATCCACTATCTACTAACAAGCATTTTGCCCCATTTGATACCGTTTGATTATATCTCTCTGCCGTACAATTCTGCTCTGGCATATATGTGTTCGTAAGCTCGTGTTTTACACCATGTTCATTGCAAAACGCTGTGAAATTGTTGTTTATGAATTCTGTTCCATTATCCGTACGGATACATTTCACCTTCCGTCCTAGGAACCTCTCTGCACGAGCAACATGATTTCTAAAGATTCTAAATACCTCAGATTTTTCACGCATAGGGTAGACAGAGGATTTACCCGAAAAATCATCTATAATTGATAAAAAATACTTTTCACCGTTCCGACCAATAGTACTGCAAGGACCCCAAACATCCATATAGATTAAATCATTGGGGTGTTTAGAACGTCTAAAATTTATAGGTTTAAAACTTACCCTCTTAAATTTATTGAGTGTACAGGTTTTGCAGACGAAATTATGCCCCTCATATCTTTCCAAACCCTTTATAGCATGTTTTCTAATTGTGTCTCTGATTACATATGGACTAATATGTGCCAACCTTCGATGTATTAACTCATCGTCAACTTTTCTTGACACACATGCTCTGTAATTTTCCTTCTGGCTAGCTATCCGGGGATTTTTAGGACAAACTTGATACAAACCATTTTTTAATTTAGCACAAAAAATAGTTTTTCCATACCGGTTTTTATCTCTTACACCACTCTGACCACCTTCGAATCTAAGACCTTGGCTGTCCAAAACAGAACCTGAAATCAAATTCAATTTAAGGTTAGGTGAGTACATAACATTATATAAATGAAAAATTCTGGAACCAAACTGAAGCTGAATAGTCCCTTTACCAATGATCGGGAAAGTCACACCTTCGATAGCTACGGATAATTTATCGTCTTGTATTTCCTCAAAGTTCTTGAACCATTGCTTTACCTTGCAGAAATGATGACTAGCTGCAGTATCGAAAGTCCACAAGTTTGAAGAGTCTTCGAAATTGCTGACATAGGCTTGCACGAAATTAGCTGACTGAAGACTAGAAGTCACCTTCTTAAAAGGTCGTTTTGATCGTGACTTAAAACGTATAGGACTCTTACCACGTGCGGGAGACCGACTTCGAATTGGCGTATTTTTCTGGCAATGTGTCGTATTCCCTGTCGAAACAAGTTGTCTAGGTTGGTACAGAGGAACTGGATCTTTAACAGAACAATTTTTCTTAATGTTTCCCACTTGATTACACCTGTAACATATCACACCCTTCTGAAACATGTTGTTGCGTGTTAATGCAGAGTATGCCTTAACCTCATGTGCTTTACTACGGTCTTGTTCTCGTACGGTTAATCTATCTTCCTCTGCCACTAACTCCACAAGAATATCCTTAAATTTAAACTTTTCATCTGGCCACCGTAATATGGACTGTGATATACTGTCATATTGTTCTGGTAAGTAGCGTAGCAACTGAAAACTGACGTAAAGTTCATTAATAGGGTGATTTATTCCACGTAATTTTTCAACAATTCTTGTTAAACGTGCTGCAAAAAAGCTGATTTTTTCATGCGATGGAATTCGGCTTGAAAATAACTCGGAGATCAGCTGCATATGTCGTGACCTATTGTCAGGTTCGAAAAATAATTTTAACTTAAGCCATGCCTCACGAGCATTTTCTATTCCTTCTATAACTTTCCGAAATTCAGGAGAAATATTCAAATAAATCAAGGAAACCGCTGCTCCAGCACGGAGATTATAATCTCTAATATCGCGATACGTGATTTCAGAGCCAGAATACCCTGCCTGTGTAACTACACTTTTCATGGCATCGGCATCTTTACCAAATACACCTTTAACGCTATCGGCATCGTTACTTGCTGCAACTATCTTTTCATGCTCAGTTTTTATTATAGGTGATAGCTCAGTACCTGCTACTATAGTCCAGCATCCCCTTTCCATAAGGATGTACTTCATATCTTCGACCCAATTGCCGTAATTATTTGCATTGAGTTTTTCTATCTGGGCCTGCATTTTCAATTATCTTCACAAAATACACATTAATAAAAAAACTTCACTTGTCGTCTATATTTACTATCATTAATACTAAATTTAATGCCCCCCCCATCTTCGGGGCCACTGGTATACTCAACTACTTTTCAAAAAAAAAAAACAATCTTTAAAAGTTCAAAAAACATTTCAGGCTTTTATTCAGTATTTTTCATGGTCGTATTCCTTCAATAACTCCGCTAGCCCATAACCATTTATTGTTAGCGTACATGTTAAAAACATGCACGTCAACAATTCTTATAATTTATATTTAAATAACAGAATTTAAAAATGTGCAGTAAAAGCTATGTTAAAAAAGGTATACGCTAAAACCATTAAAGTTGTTCAAAATCATGTATAGACGACAAGACTTTTTAACAATAACTAAAAGTTTATTCATTTGAAAAACTGGTTAAGAATTAGATAAAAACAACAATATCAACATCTTTCTTCTTACTAATAATACTGGGGTTTTCTTTAGATCAGTTTTATAACAAACATTATATTTTATAATACTGTGATGGACTATCACAAGAATTAATATATATAACTAATACAAAGCGTCTTACTCTAGACAGGCTTGATACTTCATCCCTTTTCATCAGATCACGATAATTTGTGTATATCCTTGATGTCGTGATGCCCATTTCTCGAAAGTGTTCGCCGCTTATATACACTTAACAAAAACCGATATTCAAATATCGTGTTGATTTACATCACTTCACTTGAAAAATGTTATCGGCTGGTAACTGAAGATTTGTGTTTAATTATGACGTATGGAAGATTGCCAGACATGACGTAATCTAAACGAAACTTACGTCGTTGATTCGGTTTAATTGAATCGCCTTTAACTTGAATCGGCTTAAAAATGGAAATGCAGAATATGACGTCAAACTTCGGAAAGGCAAGTAATTAATGAATGTTCATATTGGTTCATATTGCTAACAGAATCGCTCGACATTTGGATAGCTGCGATGCCACTATTAGACGATGTTGACAGAAATGGGTGAACCATGGCCAAACACAGCGTCAAGAGGGAGGCGGTCGGCCTAGAGGAACAACAGAACCTGAGGACCGAGCAATCGTCAGAGCGGCACTCACAGCTCCAGATTCATCATTATCATCGATCGTACGTGCAACTGGTGCTTCGGTGACCGCAAGGACCATTCATAGGTGGATCAGAGAAAGGGGGCTGAGCTCACGGTGCCCCTAACGCCAACTACCATTGACCTCTGTACACCGGCAACCCTGTTTGCAGTGATGTCGGGCACATTCGACCTGGAATGTCACTGATTGGAGTAGAATTGTCTTCAGTGATGAGCCCCGCTGATCAGCGAATACGTGGAGGACGTCGCTGACAGCGGTGGGATACCAACCTGACTGTCTTCCGCCATACGGGCCGACAACTAGGAGTGATGGTCTGGGGTGCCATTTCATTTCATAGCAGGACCCCTTTGGTTGTCATCCGCGGCACCCTTACAGCACAGTGGTACGTAGACGATATTCTACGCCCCGTTGTGTTGCCCTTCATATCATGCCATCCTCGGCTTACATTTCAGCAAGATAATGTCCGCCCGCACACAGCGAGAGTTTCTACTGCTTGTCTTCGTGCTTGCCCAACGCTACCTTGGCCAGCAAGGTCGGCGGATCTCTCTCCCGTTGAGCACGTTTCGAGCATTATGGGAAGGGCCCTCCAACCAGCTCGGGACTTTGACAATCTAACGCGCCAATTGGACAGAATTTGGAATGATATTCCGCATTGGTTGATAGAGGTGGCAGGACATCCGCCACCTTTATCAATCAATGTCAAGCCGAATAACTGCTTGCATAAGGGCCAGAGGTAAACCAACGCGTTATTGACTCTTTCAATTTGTGAAGCTGTTTGTCTCGAATAAATCATCCAATTTTTCTCAAATTGCAATCATTTGTTTTCCTGTACATGTACATCACGTCTACCGATTTTCGTCGCATTCGGATAGCTCCTCCTTGGTGCGTCTTTTCCTTTTTTGTCTAAGAATGTATATATATATATATATATATATATATATATAGAACATAGGGTCGCATTCCACTCTGAGTAGCAGAAAAACCTAAGGTGAGATGTCGAAATTAAACTGTAAACTGTGAAAAGACAGAGAAATAAGGAATCTTGAGTTTCATAAACCCATTTACCCCTCTGATATATGCTAAAATCCTCTTTATCTGGCTAAAGTTTATCATTGCTATGGTCTCTTCGCATTTTGTTAAAGCGGAAACTAAAAATCAAAAAAGTCTTAAGTAAAGCCAAACTTAATTCACTCAGCAGAGAAACAACGGCAGAGATTCAACAGCAGAGATTCAACGGCATCCATACTGTCAGCAGAATATTTTAGAACCAATTTTTGAAAAAGAAATTCCAGCTTTATATGGAAAGGACATTGATAAAGTTGAGCTTCGTATGGACAAAGCTTCTAGTCACACGTCTAAATCAACTGCAGCTTATTTAGCAAAGAAAAAAAAAGGAAACAGGAATAAAGTGTAACCCATTTATTAAAATACCTGTAAAATCACTTGACGCTTCTCCAATGGACTTTTGCGCTTCGGTTTATTAAAACGAGCCTTAGGAAAACGGCATCCAAGAACACTGAACGGACTTTGGAAAACGGTCCAAGAGGAATGGGGTAAAATTGACATGACAGTACTAAAAAAAGGTTTACTTTCATAGAAAATTCGAGCTAGAGCTATTGTTAAGAATCATGGCTATCAGATGGAAGCAAATCACCGCAAAAAATATGGCATTTATACATAAAACTTAAAAATCGTTTCCATAAACTATTAAAATCGTTTCCATAAAATGCAAACGACCTTTTGTATTCTTTTTCTTTTATTTCAAAATATGAATAATTTTAAATAGGTTTTAAAATATAGGATCAAGTTAACATGATGTTGAGATTTAGAATTTTTAATATTTAATTTTACTTTTGTCTTACAAAGAAATCTTGAAGGATATGAGACAATAGTTTAGATATAAAGTTTAGATATTGAACAATCGTATAACAACAGTAAATCCTTGGAACTATTCATATCTATTAAGTTACACTTTGCTTACATATATTGTCCCATTTGATACCAATGTCCTCATTGCTGTCGCCCTAGGTGAGGGTAATTACTCTTACTTTTGATCGTTAGAAAATAAACGTTCAAATTCTGAATTTCAAACTAAATTATATTTTTACTTGGCTTAATTTTATGACTTCAGTAAATCTCAGAGAAAATAACAAATTTATCTTAACTTAACGAAATAAAATAAATCAGTTTATTTTTTCGTGAATTTCTACCAAATTGGTGCTTACATGTACAAATTATTTTTCTAATAGACAAGTTTTAATTTTCATATGAATGTAAGGACTAAACAAATATTCCGAATAACTTAGAAAATAAAGAAAAAAATTTGAAGGAAGTAGGCTAAATTGTACTCCAATCTTGAAGTCAAAATTCCATATGCATGCTCTAAAACCAGCCCAGACATGCACCCCCACACAAGGACACCTCCACCGCCATGCTTAACTGTTCCTACTAAGTTCTTGGGGATTAAGTTCCTCATTTTTTCTACTCCATACAATTATACGCCCCTCGGAACCAAAAATATTAAGCTTGCTTTCATCGGCAAATAAGACATTATTCCAATACGTTTGGGGCTTATTTATCATTGATAATGCGAAGGAAAGCCTAAGCTTTCTGTTTTTCTCACTCACAAAAAATTTTCTACGGGCAGAACGCCCATGTAATCCAGCTGCTCTGAGAACTCGTCCAACAGTTTCAGGTGAAACTGAAGTAGAATATGAGTCTTTGTGTTTGAGTCGGTGTTGCTACAGCACGCTGGCGGGAAAGACATAGATCAGAGTTGATCTGCTCTCGGAAGGTGACAGACCACCTGTTGGCTTAGGCCAGACTTCGTTTTATTTGGGAACTTTGAATCCCTAAACGGCCTAGCGCCGTTTCACGTGGTCGGTATGACTCCGACTGATTCAGGAGATAATTCTTAACTCCCCGGTGCCTTCGGGCGGAAATCTATGCTCGTTAATTCGAGATTGTAAAACGTGAATAAATACAGTTTTGTTTTAAATCCTAAACTCCGTATTTCTGTATTAGTCTATGCTCAGCTACCTGGGAGAAAACTGTCATATCGTCACACTACTAAGTACTTGGTATAATGCGAAGGAAAGCCTAAGCTTTCTGTTTTTCTCACTCAGGAAAAATTTTCTACGGGCAGAACACCCTGCTCCAGCTGCTCTGAGAACTCGTCGAACAGTTTCAGGTGAAATTGAAGTAGAAAATGTTTCATTAAATTCTGCAGAAACTTTTACAGCAATCAAACGTGGATTTTTCACAAATTTTCTAATTATAAATCTCTGAGCACGTTTTGTTAACTTTACTGGACGACCTTTTCTTACCTTGTTTTCGATCCGATTTTCTTCTTTTAAGCGTTTTATCACATATTGCACAGTAGAATGGGATAAATTAAGTAATTTAGCGATATTCCGTACTGATTTACCACTATTATGATGAAAAATAATCAATTTTCGAATGCTGTTTGTTGTTTCTTTACGACTACGAGCCATTTTTAAATAATAAATAGAATATTACGTAGTAGGCAAGCAAAAATTAAAGCTAAACGATATTTTAAATGCCACCACAATTCAAAAATAAAAATAAAGCGCCAGACGATAATTTTAATTATGAATTTTTCCGAAAATATTTCAGTGTACGATGACTTCTGTGAGATAAAGTTTTTGTTACTTTTTGATAACTGGTTTCTTAAAAATAAAGTTTTACTGTTTTCAAAATATTTCACGTAGTTTTTTCAAGAATAGATTATAGATCTTATTATTAAATACCTATTCTGAAATATTCATTTTAATTAATGGATAGACCCTTATTTCATTGAAAATCGTAAGTGCACGAACACTTTTAGGAGCCACTGTAGGTCACTAGCAAAACATAGCAGACCATTAGGCGAAACTGGAGTCAAACCTTTAAAGTCTGCTTTTGTTTATAGTGTGAGTAAGTTTGCTTTTGGGCATCCATATTATCTCTTGGGCTTTCTATTCGAATTTCAGTTCAGTCAATGAGGAATCTACAGTTTGGAAATGGATCAGAAATTTTTCGATCTCGCTTTTTCACCGAATATAATGATGGGATATTTTCATTTCCCATCACAAACTGGAAAAGAACTTCATGTATTACATGTAACAATGCAAGAAAAACATTACTTATTGTCTTCTCGCATGAGCCGAATCTGAAATCGTGCCTAAGTTTTATAAGGCAAATTAGCAACTGATCCTCCAAAGCTATAGTAGTGACTCATAACTTGTGAAAGTAATTAAACTCAAATTGTTCAATGAAATTTAGTATTAAAATAAAGACTTCCGAATGTTTTAAGCCAGTATAATGGGTCACTAGCTTATCGTTGTCCTTGAGGAAAAATTAATTATTTGTTGTTTCCTCTTTTGAGCTCTTCCGTGATGGTTTTGGCAGTTGTCTCAAAGGGATTCACATAATTTATTCCATTTCGGACATCTGAGAAGAACTGATGCTCGCATCTGAAGTTTGTAGATGGTCACGATCTCTATTCTGCTCCCTACTGTTGAAAAAAAATAACAGTATAAAAATCCTCAAAAATAAAAAAAATAAAGTTTCATAGACCTATAGAGGGAAAACAAAACAAAACAAAAGCACAATAATTTGCTTAGTTTGAGCAAAGCAAAAGCTCTTCATTATTCTAAAATTTAATATTTTTTTTCTAGTGCAACAAGCACTTTTTCTAAGCACTGGCGGACCTAGGTGGGGGCGGTCCGCCCCGGGCCCCACTTACTAAGGGGGCCCCACAACAAGGGACTTTTAAAAAATGAATGATAACTTTATTACAAAAAATTACATACATTTAAAAGAAATTTAAACGTTATTATTTTTAGGAAACATTACGGCTGTGCATATACATAAAGTGAAAGGTCATCAACCTCATTTGCCTGCGAATCCTTCTTTTCCTCTTTCGAACCGCGGATAAGTGAGACCTTGGCTCCCGTAAATGAGGGATGGTATAGATAGGTCAACCGCGGATAAGCAAAACCGTGTAAGTCGAGGGATTACTGTAGGTTTGAGGGGATCGACAAGGGAGTGGGAGAATCATGCTATGAACTTCTGCCCACTCTATCATCTTCTCTCTCTTTCGCTCAGGTACTCCGAGTAGAACACCTTCTCAGTGTTGATATTTAATATATTAAAAGCGATATTATACTACTGTACTTATTATTTTCATAAATACTGTCATGAAGCGTAAACAGCCTACTGGGGCTCAAAAGGAGATACTGAAAAAAGACAGAAGGAAAAAGAACAGAGCTGATCTCAGGATCAATTTTAAAGTTCGTACAACAGCAACAACCTTCCACTTTCAAAAGCAAAGAAGATCCCACTAGTTCTGGAGATGGCTTGGAGGAATTAGAATATGTTGTGGAAACAGTGCAGCCTTAAACACAAGAAGATAGTTTCAAGATAAGTTAACAAAACTTAGGGGGCACTCTTCCTCTTCGAGTTAGTGCCAATGAATATGTATGCCTAGACAAAGACGGAACATTTCCTCAAAAAGAAGGTGAAGCAGGAGAGCCTGATATTGAAATGTCAGACGAAATAAGTAAAGTCTCTCTTTTTTGTGATGTAGGTAACTGACCAACACCCCTATCGGATGGCATGAAAACCGATTTTTTAAAACAAGGCAGTGAGTTTTTCCAAGAGCCATCTTCGTGCCAATCACTCACTCAATTTGTGTGAGGTGCACGCTTTTAGTTGCACTCCAACCAGTGTGACATTTTTCGGCACACTGGAAAACTTTTACAACTTCTTCTGGAAATTTTGACTGCCGTTGTGGGAGTAGCGGTTAAAAGGCTGTCCGATACAAGATGGAGTTCACAGCAAGAAGCTGTGAAATTAATGTGCTGTAATGAAAAATTTTGAAAGATTGATTGATACAGTGGAGAAGCTGTGTGACGAGTCAGAAAATCTAGATACAAGAGGATCAGCTCATATTATAATGGCAAATGTTTGCGATTTTGCGTTTTTAACGTTTCTACGTCTGTGGCCAGACCTTTTGGAAGAAATCAACCACACTCAACGCTACCTACAAATTGAGGAGATTTCCTTTGAATAAATTTAACTACTATGTTCTACTAGAAACTAAACTAAGGAGTGAGAAAATCTTCAAAATGAAAGTGATGCAAAGTTTAAATCATTTTTGCATGTTTTTTAATGAATTTAATGTTTACATATTTACAAGAAGATGATAATAGGCTGGAAAGCCTCTAAAATTAACTAAATTCAAAAGAATAGACATATTATGGGATCTTAATCCCCTTCAAAGAAAACTACATTTTAAAACTGATTCAACACCCTAGCAACAACAAGAAAAAAGCGAATTCTAAATTCCAAACATTTCTGAGAATAAAATCAAAAACGATGGGCTTGTAGCGCCATCTCTTAACATAATATTTCTCTACACACTCCCCATCTGAACGCTGATAGGAGTTCATCTACTCAAATACAATCATAAACAAAAAATTCACATTTCTAAAAAGCAAAATTTCTAATCAATCAGATTTTTCAAAAATACAGTACAAAAAAAAAGAAAAGAAACAATAGGTTAATGCTTGAATTAAATTGCATCAATATCAACAATACTTTTCAATATCTAGAGTATAATAGGCATAAAGTTCTATCTAAAATAAAATAAGAAAGCGTTTAACAAATTAAAAATTAATAGGAATGTAACGTGATTGTCCGTCGAATAGATAGAAGACTGTAATTTCCACAAATACTTTAATAAACAACATCTATTTACAAACATTTGAATACATATTACGTATCGAGAAACAAACGTATCGAGTGACAAAACCAATCGAGAGACAAACGTATCGTGAGTAGACATAAGACATAAGGGGAAAAAAAGCTCCTGCTTTTCGCTTGCTTGTAATAGCCTCATTCACATCGAGCAGCGCTAAAACCAAGGAGGCACGCCGCGTAACGGAGAAAGAAAATTTCAAATTCTTAACACTCCCCGCCGATTGGATTCATAATCCAATAATTCTAAATTATGTCCAAAAACAATACAATATAGGTTTAAGTGAAAGTTCTACAATATAGTTACACTTACAACATAAATATCAAATATGCATACAATGAAAAAAAATTAAAGGAAACTTAACACGATAATTAGTACACAGGTAATACACAAATATTTCGTACACATCTTTTAAGTATGTTACCTTGTGGTAAACGCATGTTCACCACTCTCACTTTCCCATCACTTCCATTGAATATTTCTTCTACTCTTCCTGTTAACCACTTAGTGCCTGGTAAGTTTTCTTCCTTTACCAACACTAAGGTCCCCACCCTTACGTTGTTCTTACTGAATTGCCATTTATGGCGTTCTTGTAGATTATTTAAGTAATCTCTTTTCCAAAGTCTCCAAATTCTTTGAGAGGCTTTAGAAATCCTTTCCCACTTACTGAGTCTATTTTCATCGATATTTGTAAGTTGGGGTTCCGTGATGGAAGTGATGGGTCTCCCAATAAGAAAATGCCCTGGAGTTAGGGTTTCAAAATTCTCAAAATCAGCTGACAAAGGAGTCAATGGCCTGGAGTTTAGAACTCCTTCAATTTCCGCCAAGATCGTAATGAACTCTTCCAAAGTAAAATGAGAATTTCCTGCTATGCGCTTTAAGTGAAATTTAAAGGATTTCACACCGGCTTCATATAATCCCCCAAAATTTGGAGATTTTGGAGGGCTATAATACCAATCAATTTTCTCCTCAGTGAAATATTGAGCCATTGGTTCATCCGGTGAATTTACAATTTTTAGAAGTCGTTTTAGTTCGGCATTTGCGCCAACGAAATTTCGTCCATTTTCAGTGAAAATCTTAGAGGCCTTACCTCTTCTGGAGAAAAATCTTCTCAAACTGGCAATGAGCCCTGCTGATGTTAAATCACTTACAAAGTCTAAATGAATTGCTTTAGTGCAAAAACATACATAAATTGCTACATATATCTTATTCAACATACCTTTCCTTTGACCTTTGAATTTTACATGGAAAGGTCCGCAAAAATCTATACCGGTAACCGTAAATGGAAGAGAAGGTTCTATGCGTTCTTTGGGCAATTGGCCCATCAATTGTTGCTCTAGAATTGGTTTGTTCTTTGTACATATGACACAATTGTGTATAACCAATCTGCATAAATTCCTGCCGTTTAACGGCCAATACCTTTGACATATTAGGTACAACAAGGCTTGAGCCCCCACATGCAAATACTTCAAGTGAAGATACTGTACAATCATGTAAGTTAAAGGATATTTAGGTGGGAGGACAATGGGATGTTTAGTATGCTCATTAATACTAAAATTGATTATTCGTCCTCCAAAGCGTATAAGCCCATTTTATCAAGAAAACAATTGAGAGAAGATAATTTACTTTTACCTTTCACATTCTCACCCTTCCCCAAGGCAGTGATTTCTTCTAAATACCCACGTTGGGCAAATTTTAGAAGAAAAGATTCAGATTTGTTCAATTCTTGACACTCCATATACCCACCTTTTTTGTCTGTTGGATTTCTACAGTTATATACAAACCTGAAAACATAGGAAACTATATGAACAAGTTTAGAAAAATTGTTAGTAATTTTTAGAAGGTTATTATGAAAGAAAACATTTTCATTGGTTACAGCAAAACACATATGATCTTCTACAGTGAACTCTTTTTTCAATTCTAAAATATAAGATTCTTTGGGAATAGAATCACTACATTCAAATACTGAGACCTCATTTGTTCTTAAGAATTCTGGACCTGACCACCAGGCCTCACTTTTTGAAAGACTTTCTGCACTAACTCCTCTTGTGACAAGGTCTGCAATATTTAATTTTCCCGGTACGTGTGACCAAGCTTCAGGATTGCTAAGAGCCTGAATTTCCTTCACACGATTAGAAACAAATTGTTTCCACTTGTGGTGAGGTCCTTTGATCCAGAACAATACGATCTGGGAGTCTGACCAGAAATGAACTGTGGTTGATCCTTTTCGGTTTATGATTTTTTCTACTTCTTTTGCAAGTCTGGCTGCGAGCAACGCCCCCATCAGTTCGAGTTTTGGAAGAGTCAGTTTCTTTAATGAGGCAACATGACTCTTCGAAGCAACCAGATTCACTGTGATTTTCTCAATGTACTTCACTCTCAAATAGACTGCGGTTCCGTATGCTTTTTGGCTGGCATCGGAAAAGACATGGATTTGAAGTTCGTTGGTATCACCTAAGCTGGAGTTGAGGATCATTCTAGGGACTTTCAAGTTCGAAATATCAGACAACTCAGACCTTCATTGAGTATACATTTGAAGAAGGTCTCGTAGAAGTTCCGCGTCCCACGGGCACTTCCTAAGCCACAATTCTTAGAACAGACATTTGAGTCTTATTGTGAACCGTGTTAAAAGACCAAGTATGTCGCACAGCTTTCCTGCTGTTCTTAACACAAGTCTTTTTGTTATAGTTTCGTGTTCATCAAATTCGAGCAAGTTTTTCACATCTATCGTGATGTAGTCTTGATGAACATGCCACGGAAGACCGAGAACTTTGTGTAATTTGTCTGGAGGATTGACTTCTGAATGAATGGGATGGGTTTTGAACCCGTGATCTTCCCATAATTGTACCAATTACTTGCTGTTGGAACTCCACTTACACAAGTTCATTCCTGCATCAACCATAATTCTTTTGGCTTTGCGCGACATCTGAAAGGCAGACGAGACGTTGTCGAGAGCTCCTACAAAGTCGTCTACATATAGACATTTATCGAGCATTTCCACCGTAGTGGGATGCAACTCTCGAAACTTTTCGATGTGTTCCTTAATTGTGGCGGACAGCAAGAAGGGACTAGCGTTGACACCAAAGAGAACACGGCAAAATCTGAAAATTTGGATGTCATAATGCTTACTTGTACCTGGATTTGAACTTGGGAACAAAAATCGGACTCCATTCCTATTCTTCTCATTTAAGGATATTTGCAGAAACGCCTTTTCGATATCTGCTAAGATGACCACAGCATTCAAACGGAAGAATATGAGCATGTTAAATATCAGGGGATTAAGACTAAGTCCTGCATACAAACAGTCATTTAGAGAAAGTTCACCTTCTCCGTGTGCGCTGGCATCAAAACAATTCGTTTTTTGGAACTGACAGAGTCTCTATAAACCATAGAAAATGGTACATAAAATAGTAGTTTATCGCTTTGAACTTTGTCATTTGGAACTTTTTCGATGATGCCTTTATTTTCATAATCATTTAGTATCTCATGATAATCGTTATACAGCTCCGGATGCTTCTCAAATTTTCTATTCAAATGATCCAGTCGTCTCCTGGCAACTGTTAAGTTATAATTTAATTCCCTGAAATCCCGTTTCCATGATAACCTAACTTCATACCTCCCATTTTTGTAGCATATAGAATCCTTAAAAAGTGCCATGGCTTTACCTTCCTCGTCCGAGTGTGCATCTTGGAATATGCCAATCGATTCCAATTCCCAAAATTGTTGTAACCCCTCCTCAATGCGATCCTGAATAAAATAACACTGAGAATCATTTGGACGCACTGCGGGAATTGAACCTGTCACCATCCATCCGAAGAGTGTCTCAATTAAAATGATAGAGTTACCCATTACCTGGATTTGATTTCCTTTTAGTAATTCGTAAAATACGTCAGCTCCCAGAAGAAGCGATATTTTTTTAGGTAAATAAAATTTAGGGTTCGCGTACTTTATGTTTTCCGGCAAATTTAAATTAGAAATGTTTATTTTTCAGATGGAACATTCCCAGCAATTTCGGTCAAAATCAAAAATTCAAGTTTCTTATTAAAGGATTCTTCATCGTTCGTTATACGCGTACAAATCTTTTCAGTAACTGGTACTACTGTATTTTTTAGTCCAATTAAATTTGCCCTGGGGATTACGACTTAAGGATGCAGACAAAGAAGCGCCTTGACCAGCGGGATAATATGCTGCGTAGGAGAAACGAAAGGGGAGATATGACAAGTTGAGAGGGGGCAATTGAGATGGAAAACAAGAAAACGGTCAACAGCTGCGTTTAACGAACGGATTGGAGTTAAGATTGATAATGTTGAGGTCAGAGGGAAGAGAATTTTGACAGTAAAAGGGGCCCAGCTGGTTATAATGAGCTAAGGGAAGTCTGAAAACGGAGTCGTAGTTAGGAGAAGAAAAGGGGTGAGGCAGTTTACGATGTTGGACTGCGTTAAAAACACCACAGGAGGCCGGAGAAGAGCGTGAGAAGTTGGGAGTGTAAGAAACCCCAGACAGGTGCAAGGGCGGACGCCCCCTTCAAGGTTGATTGGAGTAAATTTTAATATAAAATAGGTGGTCGGCCAATGAAGTGGCCCCGGATCGACCTATAGGGCAGAAGATGGCCACCAATGAAGGCTTGAATAGATAATGATAGAAGTTGAGCTCGGTAGGAAAGTTTTTAGAAAAGGACCAGAATAGTTTGAGAATTCACAAGAGGCACACATAAGCCCCCGTAGCCGACGAAGGAGGAGAGAATGAGATGACGGGCTACTGACTTAATACGGGAGAAACAGACGCAAGTCCCCGGTACCCGAATAGCTGACCGATGACAGTTACGCTGGAGAATTAGATGCAAAGCCCCTGTACCGGAGTGGCCGACCGACTAACCTGCCGTTCATCAAGAGAGGAGCTGACCTACCGATTGACCAACGCTCCCCCGAAGCGACTGTGTATCTACGGAGACGTGCGCCCTGAGTCCGCCGCCAGCAGATAGTTACAGCCGTTTCCCTGGACCAGAAAGTCCGATGACCCCCCAGCCAGCCTTTTGATGACGGAGTGGCTTCAGATAAGGTAGGAGAGTATCTTGGCTTATCCTAACAATGCCCAATGCGTACTAGAGATCACAGATAATTAGATGGGGTCAGATTAATGTGAAATGTTACTATATATACATAGATATCTATCATAGAATATTAATTATGTCCGTATTAATTGGGTCAGTATGTTGTAATGATATAGCAATGTGTTTATGTGTATCGATTAAGAGCATAGGATAATCAGAGAATGTTAGGGAATAGATAAAGAATGTGAGTCCTTGGTATTGATGAGAATGAAGAGTGTATTAATGAGAATAATTAATGTATTGATATGATACAGAAAGAAGGATAATTTGAAATGCATATATATTGTGTTAATGAGATAGAGAATTTGGAAGACTGCAATGAATAGTATTGTTTGTATATGTATTATAATTAGGTTTAATAAATTGATTTGTATCTATACAAATGAGCATCACTCTATAATTAATTATACTAACCACTAATAAAAATATTTACGGTGACACCCTACATCGCGATTTTTGAAAGCCTAATAAATTCGCTGCGTATTCAATTATTAAATTCCTCATAGATGCGGAGTCACATAAAGCATTTAACTCCAACCAATTTCCGTTCGATTGCATAACTTTTACATTCACCGTGGAAAGAAGAACATTTTTGCTTGCATTAAGTGAATATAAACAAGACGCATTTTGCAGCTCATGATTCGTTCCATCTGGCACCTGAGATCGCGCAAAACTTTTATCTTCGTTCGCCGCCAAATCATTGGCGCCGTTGTCATTTTTGTTTTGTTTATTCCTTTCGACAGTAAAGTTCGCTCCGTGTAACATTGTACTATGATTTCTTTTACAAGTTTTACATTTTAAATGTATTTTCTTGCATCTAGACATTGCATGAAACCCGAGAAAGTTAAAGCATAAATTAAATTTCATGACATATTTTAATCTTTCATCTGCGTTTGAATCAATAAAACTTTTACACCTGAAAATGGGGTGCGATTCTGTGCATCCTAACATACAGTTATTTTTCTCATTTTTCACTATTAACATTTTGAATTTTGGGGTTGGTTCCCGTTTAAATTCATTTCCTCCCGGACCTCTGTTAACATTTTCCAGAGCTTGACATCTTTTGGTTAAAAAATCCATAAATTTTTCCCAACTCGGCAATTCGGATCCCAATTCCATTTCGTATAATTTACGTGTATCAATATCAATTTGTTGAAGAATTACATAAATTAATATTGCTTCGCATAGAGGGTTTGTCTCTAATTTTAACTGTTTTAATGATCGCAAATTACTTTCGATTTTGTCAAGCATCTGTCTTAAATTAGACGCGGATTCACATTTAACTTTAGAACAATTAAATATTTCACTAATATGACTCATAATAAGCAAGCGTGTGTTCTCAAAACGTTTTTTCAGTGCCTCGAATAAACTAGTGTACGTATCATTTACCGTAATTAATTGTTTGGCATTACCCTTAAGTGCTGATTGAAGATAAAATAATTTTTGTTGATCTGACAACTCATCATTATCATCAATTAATGACATAAATTGCGTTTTGAATGACAATCATTCAACATATTGACTAGAAAACTCGGGAAGATTAATTGACGGTAATTTTAATTTACAGTTACCAGAGGACTGACTGTTTTCAACATTTGAAATAGAATTTGGTTTGAGAAGTTTTTGAAAGCTTACCTCGCATGTGTCAAGGTCAATTTGCAGCTCCTCCAAACTTGCTTCGAAAGCTGGTAACTCAGCGTCAGAAAGAGTGCAATAACATTCACTGCGTAGATCCTCTAACTTGCTATGCAATTGTATTCAGTTGTATTCAGTTTTTTAATAATATCCGTTTTATCCACAGGCACCTAATCACCTTGTAAAATCGTTTTTAATCTTGTTACTTGTCCACGAATATATCCTTGTTTCCGATTAAATACAGTTATTTGCGAGAGTTCACCGGGAGCCATTTTGAAACAAGTTTCGTTACGGTTTTCAAAATTGTTAGAACAGTTCTCTTTCCATCGGCTCGTCGATGACCATGTAGCGTGATTGTCCGTCGAATAGATAGAAGACTGTAATTTCCACAAATACTTTAATAAACAACATCTATTTACAAACATTTGAATACATATTACGTATCGAGAAACAAATGTATCGAGTGACAAAACGTATCGAGAGACAAACGTGTCGTGAGTAGACATAAGCTGCGTTTACATGGACAACAATAATACCCGGGATTTACCCGCTAATAGGGAAAACCTTCGAAGCCCGTTTACATGGGACCACTTTTTCACCCTGCTTTTACCCGTCTTACCAGAAGTAAAGGCCGTCACATGATTCGGCGGAAGTGATCCTCATACACCATCATTCCTTGTAAATCACGTTATGGGTTCGATCCCAGCCGGTGTCATACTTTTCCAAATTCACTGTATTGCTATTTTTAGCTTTCCATCTTCGAACTCCGCATTTATCTCGTTACGAAGTGTATGGTCCTGGGGAAGGCCTTTTTTTTTCAATTTCTGTTCTTTTGACCTCGTATTCTTAAATTTTAAAAATAACAAAAAAAAATCATAAAACTTTAAAAATCCAAAAAGATTGAAAAACTTACAAAAATATTTTTTGTATTCTTATGATATCTGCTTTTCTGGGCCTCTTAATATTATTACTTTTTTGTTTTCCGTGGATCATTAGTCTTATCTAATTTTTCTTCTAAATTTTCTTAACTTGTAACTCTATATTTTTTCTGTTAAAATTAACTTTTTTGTTTTAATTTAACTGTACTATTAATTTTTTTTCTTTTACCCGCGTTATTGTTACCTTAATATTTTAATTCATTACTTACAATTTTAACTACTGAGCACTCCCACCTTGATTACATATATCTTGCTTACAGGAGATAAAGACGACTCAACCAATGCACTCCTCTTCTAAAACACAATTACGTCTGCGTCTATTTGTTATTTAAATGCAGCACATGTCAGTCGCTGTTGATAATTATAGAACGTTTACGATTGTTTTCTGTTGTTTTTAAAAATAAATTTAGAAAATAGATAGGAAAAAAGGAATATAAGAACTAGAAGATTGATGCGGATATTAGATATAATCGTACGATCTGTGGCTTCATCACTAAATTTAGTTTTTCCACAACAAAGAATGTGGGCAAAATTACGAAGCTCTGTTTGGTGGGAAAGAAATTGTTTTAAATTCCTGAAGTAATAAAGACTGGAAAGAAAATTTTCCAATCGATAGGTGCTTTTTTTTTAAATTATAAGATTAATTGTAAGATACTTATTGTTTTAATAAATCCTTTTATAAAATCAAAATGTAATTTTGATTTCAATTTTGTTTCAGTAATTTTTAGTCATGTATAAATAAAAAAAATCATAAATAGATATAAATAAATTTTTATCTGTGAATTCTAAAATAATTAATTTATAAATAAATTTTAATGTTACGTTTAATTATTGATTATACTTATTAAATTTATTAATTTTACCATAACACTTTAAATGAAAATGTTATTGAAATTTTATTGAAATGGAATTTTATTTCTTATTTAGATACCAGATGGCAGTACCATTCTATTTATAATGTAATTGGGGGATGGGTTTTTTTTTAAACTAGATGGGCAGATCAAGAAATAAATGAAATCCTCCGGAAAAAAATAGGCACTTTTCTACTGTATTCTTGAAAATTATGCGATCGTTAAGGGGTTCCAGATCCTTCCATCGATCATTTAGCTGCATTTTCATGGATTCACACAAGTTCAAACCCGCCATGTTATTTACTCCCATCTTCGAAATGCATCATGGGTAATTAGCGGGTTTTATCCTGGGTCGAAGCAGGGTCGAAAATCCACCCTGCATTTTTCCCTATTGTAGGGAAAAAGTAAGAAACGACCCTGCTTTTACCCGGGTTTTTGGCACATGTAAACGGCACTTCAAGGGAAAAAAAAGCTCCCGCTTTTCGCTTGCTTGTAATAGCCTCGTTCACATCAAGCAGCGCTAAAACCAAGGAGGCGCGCCGCGTAACGGGGAAAGAAAATTTCAAATTCTTAACAAGGGATTATTATTTAAATAAATGCAAATATTAAGAAAGTAAATTATTAAACAAATTCAAATAGTGAAGTTTGAAACTTCAAACTTAAAAGAATAATAAACTAAAGAACATTTCAAATTATTCAATTCAATATTTAAGTAAAATAAAAAAAGGATATATAAAAAGTTAGAGTTCAATATAGTTCAAGAGGATATAAGTGTTGTGCAGTTCGTTTCAAAGTCCCATTTCCAGTTTTTAATTCATAAGATCGGACTTTACCGTCACGTCCAGGAACGGCTTTAATGATTTTGCCTAGTTTCCATAACAGCTTGTTTTTGCTATCTCCTTGAATCAGCACAACATCACCTAATTTTAGTTCGGGTTGAAAGTCAGGATTTTTTAAAGAATGGGCAGTTCTAAGGTCTAACAAATATTGCTGTTTCCATTTACTCCACAACTGTTCTAACACCAATTCTTGATAGCGTTTTCTTTTTAAGAGAGTCTTTCTTGTTGTTTCGCTACTGATGATTTCAGCGAAAGTCAAAGGGTACTTAGGAGCAGTTTGTCCAAAGTTGAGGAAACACATTGGAGTCAAGGGTTGTGGCTCATTATTTTCATTATAAACGTAGCTCAAAGGTCGTGAATTAAGAACACTTTCTACCTCGACGAGTAGAGTAGACATTTCTTCGAAGTTCAACAACGCTTTTCCTACAACTTTTCTCAAACAGTTTTTGACGGATCTTACGAGTCTTTCATAAAACCCTCCCCACCATGTGGCTCGCTCGATGTTAAACTTCCACTGAGTTCTCTTTTTGGCAATGAAACTTTTAAACACATCATCTTCTAAAATTCTAGAAAAGTTTTCAACTTCTTTTATAGCTCGGGTTACAGCACATGTGAATAATGTGATGTATGATTTTTGAGTATCCTTTGAATTCTTTTCGTAAACCGGTCCAGCAAAATCAACCCCACAAACAGCAAATGGGGGTGATTCAAGGATTCTGTCTTTAGGTAAGGGCGCTGTCATCTGGTATGCAGGTTTGGCTGAATATTTTTGGCAAATTAAACAACTTTTTATAGTCTTTTTGACTAACTGACGTCCTTTCGGGACCCAGAAGCGAGATCTAACTTTAGCCAAAGTTGCAGCAGTCCATCCATGCATTATCGTCTCGTGTTGTTTACGTAGAACTAAATAGGTCAATCTAGAATTTTTAGGTATAATTATTGGATGCTTATTATCTAGTGTAAAGTCAGAAAATTCTAATCTTCCTCCTAATCTCATGATTCCCTTTTCATCAATATATGGGACAAAATTGTACAGAAGGGAATTCTTGTCAATCGGTTTACCTTCTTTTAAGGATTTCTATTCTTCGGAAAAAACGTTTTTTGTTCAGACCGAATCCAGAAATTTTCAGCTTCTAATAGTTCTTCTGTTTTTAGAGTTCCCTCAACACTGCTGCATTTTCTCAAATTTGAAACGAAGCGTTTTATCCAAGCGGTGACCCTCAATAGCTTCTCTAAATTACTATATTTTGATAAGTCAAAGAGGTCATCAATATTTTCGGTAGTACATTCAAGCTGATGTACATCAGTAGATTTTTTCCGACATTCAAGTTTGGCTTCGTCAATTGTGTCTGTAAGGTCTAATTTTGGCCAAAGATCAGGAGAGAGCTGAAGCCACCGTGGACCTTGGGTCCAAATGGGTTCATTCGTTAATTTAGATATTTTCGATCCCCGAGATACGAGATCTGCAGGATTGTCCATGCCTGGACAGTAATGCCAATTTTGAGGCGAGGTCAATTTTTGAATTTCCTCGACACGATTCTTTACGAAGGGTTTGAAAGTTTTTGGTTGTTTTCTGATTCAAAAATTAACAATTGTCGAGTCTGTCCAAAAAAGGCAAGGTATATTTAACTTTATCAATTTTAAAATATTGTTACTTAACTTTGCTGACAATAATGCTCCCATCAACTCCAATTTAGGCAAAGTGAGAGCTTTTAGTGGAGCTACTATATTTTTAGAAGCAACGAAGACAGTTTTAATTTCATTATTGTTTGTTGTGAAACGTAAGTAGGCAACTGTACCATAGGCTTTCGTGCTTGCGTCTGAGAAACAATGTAATTCGATATTTTGGACATCAAAGTTCGAGAATTTGAAAAAGTAATGACGAGGGATAGAAAATTCGGCCATTTGAGGAATCTCCTCACACCAGTTTCTCCATTGGGGGGTAAAATCTTCTGGTAGTGGTTCATCCCAGTCTATACGCGATGACCAGATCCTTTGTATCAAACACTTTATTTTAACAGTGAAGGGTCCTAAATTCCTAGAGGGTCGAAAATCCGACCCACACCTGTAGGATAAATCTTTTTGTTTCTATAGGTTTAGACAAAAATGACAATAAACTTCGAACATCAAAATACAGCAGATCGTTTGAATTATCCCACGCCATACCTAAGTCTTTAAATGGGAGATTTTCTTTATCAAAAGTTTCGGGATCTTCATCTGAAACGATACCTTCCTTTATCCACAGTTCATGTAATTCTTTCGAGTTAGTACGAAACTTATGCAAATGCATACTAGCTTCTTTGAAAATTTTGATCGATTCTAGAGTCATAGTTAAAGTTTATCTGACTGTCAGCTGACTTCCTATTGCGTCATCTACGTAAATATTGTCATCTAAAAGGTGCATAGTTATAGGATAGACTAAGTGCTTCATTTTCGGTTGAATCTAAATTTTCTTTTTCACTAATAAGTCCTGAATTTTCTAGACTCCAAAATTTTGTTATTTATTTAGAAATTAAATCTTCCCCTACAACAACATTGAATGATAGAGAGACGTCATTCTGACTCTCCCTTCCTTGTAAACACTAACCGAAAATAGTCTCTACTGCGACAAGATTTTTATTCAAACGTTTAATGTGTCCCATGACAATTTCATAATAATAGTCTGCTCCGATTAAAATGCCAATTGATTCTTCACTATCGAGCAAATCTGCGAGTATCAAATTCTTTAGTTGTCGAATTTGTCTAATTCCTTCTAATCTAGGAGTCGGAACGTTTGAGCCGGAAATTTGATCCGTTACTAATAATTCAACTTCTATTCTAGAGTCAGAAGAACTTTTATGTTCCAAACTCAATTTAACCACGTCATAATTTCTTTGAAGAGGGGTGGTGTTCCCAAAGGTGTAAACAGTTAATTTTTCTTTCCTAGTTACTTCGAGATTTAATTTGTTAGCTAATTCGCGAGTGACAAAACTTTTCATGGATCTCGTATCAAGAAGGAGCCTGGCAAACATTTTTTTCTTTTCCTGCTTTAATTTTTATCGTGCAGGTCTGCAAAAGTATCACATTGTTAACATGCGAAACGGCGGAAACAATTTTTTCACTTCGTGGTTCAAGTTGTGTTTCAATTTTTGAAATTGAAGAAACTTCACATTTATCAGCTTCCGAATTTTTGACTGCCGTGTTTGATTCAAAACATATACCTTCATAGTGCTTGCCCCCCACAGATCCTACAAGCCTTTGTTTGTCGATAGGGGCAAAATGCAATTTTATGTCTCAAAGACGTGCACAAAAAACATCTATTGCTCTATTTTAAAATGTCTCTTTTTTCATTTACTGTAAACACTCCGCAGTTTTCCGATAAGTGTTCCTGAGAACAAAAAATACACTTCCGGTTTGGAAATGTCGTCGCAATAAATTCATGTGTGGTAACCGACGGTTTTTGTTTTGAATATTTGTTGAAGTCTTTTCTTTTAACATTAGAATTCCACGTATACTTTGAGTCAAATTTGTTATATGTGTTCTTGGATTCCGGAAGTTGTTTTGATTTGTGAGAAAGCGACAAACAGGAGATTTTTTCCCGGGATTCTATCTCAGTCCGTAAAAATTTGAGAAAATTGTCTAAATCAAAAGTTGGACTATCTGTATTAGTACGATGGAACTTCAAAGCAATATTGTTGGGAATGATTTTCATCAAAACCGGAATTAACATGTTAGAATAGGATTCTGGTTTTACATCGAGAGAGGAAAGACTTCTAATTTGAACATTTATTGTGTCATATAATTTTCTTAATTTTGTTACGTCATTCGAGTTTTGTACAGGGTTTAAATTCAAGAGATTTGACATGTGCGTATTTATTATCAAATGGGTTTGGCCAAATCTTTTGGTAAGAATCTCTACAGCCGAATCATAATTGGATTCTGAAATCGAAAATCCATCAATAGAACTTGCTGCATTTCCACCTAAATACGATTTTAAATAGTTGAACTTCTCTACTTTTGAAAGCCTTGGATTTTCGTGAATTGTAATTTTAAATTAATTCCAAAAGTTCCTCCATTCATTACAATCGCCATAAAACTTTTGTATTGACATTTTGGGTAATTTAACATTACTTTCAAATTATTTTTCTTTTCAACTTCCGATTTCTGAATGCGAGTCGCTAGGAATATTTTTAGAAATATTTAAGTTCAAATTTTGAGATTTGACGCTCTTGAAATAACGTTTGATTTTTGATTTCGTTATTATCATGTTATCACTATATTCCATGGAAGTTTCAATATCTAATTCTAATTTACTATCCTCATCTTTAATCAAACTTTGGATTTTTTCATCTAAATCCCGAATTTCTATTTCTTTCTAATTTAACAGTTCAAAACAATCGTCCAATTCTACGCTATTCTGATCTTCAATCAATTTATCAACACAATATTCGTGATGGAAGAACGTAAAGTAGCTCTTTTTGGGTTTAATGCTTTGGTATCCATAATAAAATAAAGTATTAAAAAAACTTTACCTTTGGCAGTTTTCGCATAAAATGCTATCCAATTGCTTGAAATATTCACGAACTCACGAACGATTACTAAATATTTTTACTCTATACTAAACTATTAGGTTACTTCCCGAAACCGATGCACCATGAAGAAATTTAACTACTATGTTCTACTAGAAACTAAACTAAGGAGTGAGAAAATCTTCAAACCGAAAGTGATGCAAAGTTTAAATCATTTTTGCATGTTTTTAATGAATTTAATATTTACATATTTACAAGAAGATTATAATAAGCTGGAAAGCCTCTAAAATTAACTAAATTCAAAAGAATAGACATGTTATGGGATCTTAATCCCCTTCAAAGGAAACTACATTTTAAAACTGATTCAACACTCTAGCAAAAACAAGAAAAAAGCGAATTCTAAATTCCAAACATTTCTGAGAATAAAATCAAAAACGATGGGCTTGTAGCGCCATCTATTAACATAATATTTCTCTACACCTTGGACAAGGCTAAAACAAACAAAGAGAATTGAAACTTTTTATTAAGGAAAATAGAGAATCTTTAGTTAGTGATGCTTTGGCTTCCCAGAAATGTGAAGTCATGGGAATTGATATTGAAAAGAGAGGAAGAAAAAGATCCCAAAAGATGATGCCGGGGGGGAATAGCTAAAAATGAAGATTTATCGTTACAAGAAATAAGGAGGTCCTTGTTCCAGTGTGTAGATAGGTTGTATTTGGAACTCCAAACATGATCCATGGAGAACATTCATAACAAATTTGAAGTCTTGCAGTCGGCAAATTTAAATAAAGCTCCAGATCAGAAATTGCCAGAACTTATTTCTCATCTAACTGAAAGTTACAACGAATTTTCTAAGGACGAGGTTTTGCCAGAAATAAAAAGACTAAGACGTCATATGCAAGGTTCAAATATTAATACAGAGGAATTAAAATTGGTCACCTCTTAAGGTTTTGTAGTCCATTTTTAGTAGTTCATTTTTCATTTGACTTTCAAGAGTCAGTACCAAACTTGTGTTTAGCACTAAAGTTGTTTTTGACAATTTGCATTTCCGTCGCAATTTGTGATAAAAGTTTTTCAAAACTGAAAATCATCAAAACTATCTGCGCTCAAGAATGAGCTAAATCTGACTAATTGGACTAGCAATGTTATCCATTGAGAACAAGTTGGCTATGAAAATAAATTTCCATGAGACAATTGGACAATTTTCTGATTCAAAAGTTAGAAAGAGGCAATTTTAAGAGGAGGATTTTACCTATTCAGAATTGATACAGAATTGTGTTTCCCTTAGTTTTGTCTTCACATGAGATTGTGTATAGAAAAATAGGATATACATACATACATATATATATATATATATATATATATATATATATATATATACTATATATATATATATATATACTATATATATATATATATATATATATATATATATATACTATATATATATATATATATATATACGTAAAGATACTTTGTTAGACTTGACTTTACATATGTCTTATTTTGAAAAAAAGTTATTTTATTTTTGTTCCAAAAAAACGTCTACTGTATTCACCTCAACATGAAAAGTATTTGACTTATTCCCATTCTATATTTTTCATACAGATACCAGGGGCGTAACTAGGCTGGGGCAACCAGGGTGATGCCCCGTGACCCCCGAGGTAAGGGGGGACCCTCAAGACAGGGGGTAAAAAAGGAAGTCTTAAAATTTCAGGGTGCCCAATTTGCGTCCTTGCCCCGGGGCCCCTAAATGCCTAGTTAAGCCCCTGACTGATACTGTAAATGTATATTGCCTTAAAAAAAGTAAAATTTTTTAAAGTTGAATTCTCAATAAAGTTAATGTAGATCAAAGTGAAGTATTTCTTTGGTTTTCCTTGAAGCTACCGTAATATGATAAGTAAGTATAGGCTCCAAACCGGCTCCTTTTCTTTTTAATGTGAATTTTGTCTTTAGCTATTATTGCTTTGATTAATAAAACTGCCTAGCCTTTTGTAGTCCCCCTTGGCCAGAGGAAAAATTCATACAACAAAAACCAGCGCCGTACAATTGATTTTCAAATTGTTCCAAACTATAAGTTAGCGAGCTCATGGCTCAGGCGGTTAGAACGTTGGTTTCGGAGCTGGGCCGTGCGGAACGTCGTTGGTTCGATTGCTCGAACCCGGGCCTTGACGTAAGACTTTTTTTTCAATTTAACACTTAAACAGTAATGATCATTGCTCACCTTGTACTGCACGAGTTCGCTCCCTTATTCTGTCTATTTTTTTCTCTGCACAGGTCAGTAGTCTGTGGAGACGGTCTAGTTAAGGCAAAGAGAGGCTAACTGTCACGAGAAAAAGTTAAAAATTGCCTTTTTTTGTTTTTTTAAAGGGGGGGGGCCTCAAAAATAAATCCGCCCCGGGCCCCAGATGTTCTAGGTACGCCACTGTTTCTAAGGCCGTTCACCTTTACACACCGTAATTTTTTTAAAATTTATATTGGACTTCTTTAACATGGGAGAACCGTAAGTAACCTAATATTGCTCCTGACAATTGAACTTTCTTTTCTCCAAACCTAAATCCCCACAGTTTAAGCTCGCAACGCTAAACACCATATGATGTGGGTAGCGAAAAATTGAATTCTAACATGATTTATCTTCATACAATGTATACGTTTAAAGCTCAGAAATGTAAGATTTCCAACGCAAATCATTCGCTCATAAAAATTTTTTAAACACAGGCTTTAAAGAATATTTCTGCCTTCCCAATAATTAATGGTGACATCTTTGTATTAGAATAAGAAAAAGAGTAAAATCAAATCGTGTGCCCATGAAGAAATACCAGTTATTCAGAAACCCAATTTACAAGCATAGATAAATCTGCATTTATAGACATAGACGAAAACATATTTATTAGAGTTACCGAGCTTGTTTCTTTTCTTCTGTTATATTATCATATTATCAAAGTATTATATTATCAAAGTATATGCATGAATTCCATTTAAAAATAGATGGTCCATTATTCTTCAGACCCTCTTTGAAGTGACAGCTACACAGCCGAGCACTGAGATCAGGAATCAAATCAGATTTTCTATTTAAATTTAAAAAAATATATAATTTGAGGCGATAATGCAAATATTATTATTTTTCATTGTAAACTACTTATTTATAATCATAACTAGATAGTAAAAATAATTGTTAGAAGTTATAAAACATAGTATCATTTTCAGTGAAAGCTTTTAGAGATATAAAACAACAGCAAATAATCTATTAATACCAATGATTCAAGTTTTAAATATTATGAATTTTCTAAAAAGTAAATATTCTATTCATGGAATCGCCACAAATATCTTACACTGACCAAAAATTATTTATACTATAAGCATAGATTTTTAAGGGTAATATCAGTTAAAAAATCACATCGGTTCTAGAGGATTATGCATTTCGAAGAAGTTCTTAAAATTTTTAGAAATCAGATGGAATTCAATTAAACTTTTGAAAACTCGATCATTATTCTAACACCATGGTTGAACCTTCCTTCTGAGAGAGCAAGTAGCATGATCATATTAGATTTCGATCTTTGATGCTTAAGTCAAAATGAGGAAATGTCGCAATTAAGTATTTTAGTAATCAAATATGAGACATATTGAGCTTATTAATATTTGAGAGATGTTAACAACTAATAAAAATGCGCAAAATCGAGCTTCTTAGTTTGTCAGTTTTTCTTAAGCTTTTAATTTCCAAACAGTTAAAACTAAAAGATTTAACAATCAACAAATTAAGTTTGAACAGTAAATAGAAAATGAAACACAAAACACAATTACGGGAATATAGTAAAGAAATACTTACCGACACAATTCAGCCCACTTCATTCTTTTTTTTTATATCCAATGGGAAATGGAAAAATGAACAGGTGTGCTTTAAATTCCGATGACTGCAGTCAACAGCAAAATAGAGGATATTTAAATAAGGAGGGATAAAACAGATCTGTACTACACCAAAAATAATATGATAAATTGTATTCAGCCTTTGGTATAGTGCAAAATACTTTTAAATGAAATACATCGGTTGTAAGATAAGAAAATAATAATTGTTGATGAAGAAAAACAATAATTAGTATTTTAAAGCGAAATGTTTTCATCTAAGTCAAAACCAGAATATTTCAACTAACATCTGGCGTCTACCCGTAACCTCAACATAGTATTTATTGCCCTGGTGAGATATTTATCGTCAAACCAGAGATTAATCTGAAATGTACAAAAGCATTCGCACTTGGAGAAAATCAGCCAACTCTGAGTCAAATAATTGCGCACAAAGCGTAAAACAGCCGATTTCCAAAGAAAGCTTTCAATTTCCTTTAAATATTGAGTTTTGAATACGGTTAAAAGTATTTTTAAAATTAAGTTGACGTTCTTCGGTATACATTTCAATAGGTTTTAAGAGTTAAAAAATATTGGCTTTGAAATAAAAAATCCCCGAATTTTTCCTCTATGGACGTTAACATGGGAGCGATTAGTTCTAGCCTCCAAACTCGAAAAATGCCGTTGCACTCCGATGGCATATTATCTTACGATTTGGTGAGAAATCCAGATCTTGAATTTTTTTGTGACGTGTCTGGCAAATTTTTGGGATGCTTATTAATAGTGGAGATTCTTTGATAATTTCTACTGAAAATCACGTAATGTGGGTGATTCTTTTTGTTTTATCACATTCCGTTTTGGATTATGAAACACTCCTTGGATAGTCCTGGCTCTTATTAAATAAGGTGGTAGATTTTATTGAAAGTTTTCTGGCAACATAGTTTCGGTTTTGATAGTGCTACTTGCTCACTATTCGCAGTTTCTAGAAACTCGGCGTGGAAATATCTAGTAAAAAACTCTCGTGGTGAATATCTGAACTATATTAAATATTTAACAAAGAACCGAGAATGTCGATGGAAAATATCAACAAGTCTCGATTTCCACATTATAAAAATAAAGGAAAAGATCAAGATGTAAGTAATATAATAGTCTATTGTAATGCATCTTGTGCCTGTTAACCAGCTTTAAGCCTAACTGTTGTTTTGGCAGTTGTTAACATAGCAATATTTAAAGCGTGAAAACAAGATCCGGCGTTTCAGTGTTGAGATAGTCATGTGCGATTAGTTCGAATAGTACGATTGACAGTATTAAGGTATTGAATTAAATGATGATACTTAAGTACCGTGAACAATAAATTGCCATTTAATACAGAAATAAAATATCTGGAATAATATTCAATAATTTTTGATTGAGTCATTATTACTAGCTATGAGGTTCTTGCTTGTGAAACATTTTATGATCAGCATTGTAATTTTTTATCTTGATTTTATACATGTGGACAACTTGTTTTATTCTCTCTCTTCCTATGAGATGCGAAAATCATGGTATCGTCCTTACACTTCGTACTTGAATTGTACTATTGTAATTGATTTTAAATCACTGTTTAAGTTTTTTTTTTTTTTTTTTTTGGGGGGGGGGAGTGTAATTTGTTTGCTAAAGTATTCTTTGTGATATTTTGTTCTGGTTAGTTTTCACATTGGGCAATTATAAAATATGTATTATTGTAAAACTTTTATAAATCATGTACTGCATTGGCAATTATCACTAGTAGTTATTGATCAGTTAATATTATCTTCTAATTAATTTGGTATTTAGCTTTAATCAGGGTTTTGATGCTTAGGTGTAATGCTGTGGTCATTTAAATTAACATGATTAGGCATTTGAATGGGAAGTAGACAGAAAATATTTGGTCCAGAGAAGCTTTTAGTTTTGTACTAGTAAGTGATTAAATATCATATTTACATTTATAAAACATTTCACTGTTCTGTCAAACTGTGACTGTGTGTAGTTATATATGATCAGTAGATTTGCACTGTTGCATTGTAACTTTGTCACATGTGTAATTCTGGCACTTGTTAATTAATTTTAATTTGTCTTTTCTGGGTTATTGGATAATTTTTAAGTTAATTTGATGGTTGATTTTGCCTTCAATAGTGTATTTTTCCATAGCTCATTGCTAGGCAATGAACTAAGAAATGTTCTGTCTCATATACTGTTTAAATGGACTATGGTGATTTTATATACTGGTTAGTTTTCACATTAGGTAAAATTTATACTGTTGCAAAATTATGTGAATTGTGAACCATACTGGCAATTATCACTCTAGTGTTTATGATAAATTAATATTTTTCTGTTAATTTGGTATGTTGCATTATATAGCCTTAATCAAGATTTTGATGTTGGTATGTAATGCTGTGACATTTGAGTTAACATAATTAGGCATTTGAATTTGAGGTAGACAAAGAAAATATTTGTTCTAGAGAGGCTTTTAGGTGTGTGCTAATAGTGATTAAATATCATATTTGCACTTATTTGTTTTAATCTAAAATTTAATATTATATATTAATAAGAATATTTATTAAATGTTACTATTAAAATCACTAAGTCTAATTTTAAGTCAATTGCTACAGCATCCAATATAAAAAATTAAATTCTGGTAAAATTTTACAACAAAGTAGGAAATATCAAGAAGTAATTCATGGTAAATTTAACAGGCACCTCTAAATGATGAGATATATGAAATCATTTACTTTTATCGTGTTAATGTAAGCAAACCACATTACTTTGAATTCCTTGGTAATGCTAATTATTAAAAGAAACTGTTTTTATAAATAATTAATTTAATGGTCTGTAAAATGAAGCAAAAGTCAGAAGAGAGCAAAAAATTATACTATGAGGAATTTTGGGCTACCAATTGGGACTAATGTGTCCCATTGTGATACAGAGGGTAAAGTCCATATTATTTAGTAGCATTTGCTTGTAAAACCATTTTTTTTTTTAAATACTAAGGGAGAATAATTAGCCTAGAAAATTCATGAAAAGTGAAAATGCACTACATGTTGAACTAAACAGGTCAATCAAATGCCAAGAATTGGTCCCATTCCAGTTTACATACATACATACATATATATATATATATATATTATATATATTAATATATATATATATATATACAATATATATAATTTAATATAATATAATATAAAATTTCCCACAATTATCTCTCTCCACCAAATCTCTCCCTAACCAGTTATTAGCAGCTATCATTATGAGATATTCCTGATCTACAACATTCATTGTTGAATATAACTTAACACAATCATTTCATTTCATGCATAATATAATTATCATACTTCATGAAACTAAAGGCTTAATTCCTTTCCTCTTTGCAAACCATTTCCCAAATACCTTAAGTTTATAACTGTAGTTAAAATCTATTGAATGTATCAAAAACAACTGTATTGATACAAGTATTCAGTGTGAGATTATTATCTTCCTTTACAACTCTATTATTGCACTGAAAAATTTTCCTGTCATTTGGCTGATGGGATCTGAAGCAGATCTTATCTCTAGTATACTCCTCATAGTATAGAACAATTATATCTGTTTATGATCATATCTATAAAATTGATTTTTCACCAGTGATTCAACTTTATGTCTGAGCTTTTTATCTGTAATTAGTGATTTTGTTTTACATTGTGGCTTTGTGATATTGAAAATAGTTTAAAAACTATTTGCCTGAATTTCTGACTTATGTAAGGGATAGAATAATGAATGGAATACTAAGTCAATTGAAATGGTCAAAAAGTATGAAAATCAGCTAACCATATTTTTTTTCCTGTTGAAAACTGTTTCCCCCTCTTCTGGTTGGTATCCTATAACAAAACTTTTCGGATCATTTAAAAATTCTGTGCATTTGTTAGCAAGAAAAAATATTCATCACTGTCTGGGAATAGAAAGATCTTAATATTTCATTACAGTTATTAATAAAAGAGACTTTTGAAACAAATATTGCTTTCTTTGTCATTAACAGATGAAAACAATGCCTATACAGTAAGCTAGAGCAGTGCTCCCCAACCTTATTGTCTCTGCGGACCGGTCAACGTTTGATAATTTTACAGTGGCCCGCTGAGAGGGGGGGGGGGGGACGTTGATTGTTTATATTTTAGATTGTTTTGATTTAGTAATTTTATTTTAATTGTACTTAAACATGCCTTCAAAATAAAATACAGTTACACCAAAAAATGAATATAAAGTGATTTAACATTTTAACTCACTAGAATGCTAAATCAATGAGAACCCTGAGCTTGTGGCCCTAAGCTGGCGGCCCGGCACCATTTGATCCACGGACCGGTACCGGTCCGCGACCAGGAGGTTGGGGACCACTGAGCTAGAGCATGCAAATGGCTCCAAGCGAGTCTTTCCAATTGTCATCTGGGAAACTTTAATTTTAGAATCACTATCTTGAGCAGCAGAAAAGAGTAGAAATCATTGAATAAAGAAAATGTGGAAGAACTAGAAACAGCCATAAGTTTTTTGTTTTTTTCTGAGCATATCCTTTATTTTTCCTGTATGATTTCTGAACTGGATTATTCTGAAAACTTACATATAACCTGTGGCACGTGTAACTTGGTTAACAATTGTAGTTTTATCCCTGGTATCAATTCAGTTTCAATAGCTATTATTATTATTATTTTTTTTAACTAATCCCAGATTGTCTTGCAAGGCTAGGCAGTCTCCTTGAAACCAAAAATTTCTAAAAAGTCTTAAAACAGTAGAGGATCCCAAAGCACCTCGTCCTTTGTAAAACTCAAACAAGTCAAAGATGGGCAGGGGAGGCCATGTCGGCAGAACACCAGTGACACTCCGGGAAGGATCTTCTTACCCTGCCAAAAAGTGAGTGCTCTAATATGGCCACTCATGAACCGCGAGAAGGTTGTTTGATATTTTCTTGGCTTGCATTAGAAAGACCCACCCGCACTTCTTCCAAAGTATCATGGGTGGTAGGGAGGAGTTCTCCAAAGATGGTTTAGTTCTGTCTTGTAAAGGGAGTAAATCTTGCTAAAAGTAACAAGGGTTTATGCACTCCTCAGCAGCAGTCCTGGCTATAAAGTCGGCCCTTTCATTACCATCAATCCCAACATAGGAAGGGATCCACTGAAAATGGATAGTGTGTCAAGAAGAAAGCTGGTCAAGAAGATCTAAGATGTTCAGGCTAGTCTGGTCCCCAGTTATAGTTCAATTCATTTAGAAAGGTGCTGAATTGAAGCACAACTATCAGTTAAAATCTAGACATTGTGAAATTGATCCTCAACTTGATACATATATCGCAAGCCCCTCTTGACAGCAATAAGCTCTGATCTAAAATCCAAACTCCCATGGCTGGGGAAGATAATCCTTTGATGTTGCACTGAAGAATTTTGAGTGAACCATTTTTAAAAGTTGGAGACCGTAATCCATTTGATGAACGAGGCCCTCTGCATAAGCCTCAAGCACACCCCTGATTAACCTGTGCACTGGGCGATGCAGTATTCAAATTAGAAAAAGGAGTACTCATGGTAAAGGGAAAGGAGCAGCTTCAATTGGCCCAAAGGCCTGGGGCACCAGAGGGAGAAGATTGACTTAGCCTCGGGTGCCTGTCTTTTTTAGCTGAGAAAAGTGGAATGGCCTTCATGTCTTAGGTGACCCTTCCAGGAGTTAAACTCCCAACGTACTTCACCTATTCCTCCCAGGAACACCCCTCTTCCACTATGTGGCAACAGTGATGTTATGTAATAATTTTTAACCCCTTTCATATTTACTTTTTGTCTGGTATCCTTGAGTCTGTTTTGTTTTTGAAGAGGTCATGTGTTTATTCTTTTAAGAAGTAACCTGACATACATTATGTTTAATTAAACATTTGCTGAACTGTAACTGGAGGTGTCATTGCTAATGTTTTAATTACTGAAAACCTGATTCCTTTAATAACATATATACTTCATTTTGAAGTTAATTTGATGCAAGTTCTTAAATTTTAAAGACTTGAATGTAAATCAACTTGTTTGAATCATAATACATATATTCTTTTTTGGCTTTGATTATATGCTAGACAAATGATAAAGAACATATATGTATAACATATGCTAACGTCCATACATTAGCACATCTGATAAGAAAATTAAATAGATTCTATCTTTTGTGTGGTTAGCAGGGTTGGCAGATTAGGCCCAGCCCAGAAAAACCCACCCGGGTTTTTGTGGGCGGGCCCACCTACAAAAACCCACTGGGTTTTTGCTAAAAGTGGGGTTTTGTACAGAATTTGGGATATATTTTAAAATTTCTTAAATTATAATAATTTATATAAATTGCAGGATTATACTACTGTTTCTAAAATGTTACATTTTTGTGTTGCTGATAATTTGATCTTGTAAGCATTTCTAACTATTTTAAAACTTGCTTTAGAAATTTTTGCTGCTAATAAATCTTTTACATAAAGGGGCATAACCAAAAATTGTGTACAAATTAAACCGTATCTTGTAAAAAAAAAAATATAGTTCATGAAGTCGAAGAAATTTACAATAAATGTATGATATACTATTATGAAAGGCTACATTTTTAGATCAAGCTTTTATTGCAACACACTATGACACAGAAGTTCTGAAAAAAAGCTTCTGATTCAATCGAATCTGAAAGTTCCAGATTAAATTCTCTTACTTTAACTTTATAATAACATTTAACTTTAATAATAATCTCAAATACTTTAATTTTTACTATTTACGAATCACATTCAGATTGTTCTTTCTTACTTTGGTAATATTTGTAACTTTTAACCAATTTTTCGCATTGTTCATTACCGAGCTTATTATGCAGTTTAGACCACACGAACCCAAATGTTGAAAAGATGCATTTTATAGATGCAGAACTTGTAGTAACGGAATGCAGGGATTAGAAAAAGGTACAAAAATCAGCGTCCAACTTGTGCTCCTTCTTTACTTTTTCTTTATAGATATTCCATTTTTTAGTTAATTAGTTTATTTAGAGAAACTGTCTGCTTTTTAAATTTCAAAATACTTTCCATCCTTCTATCTGCAAAAATTATTGGATGAACCTACCTATTTTATTTATGTGCATTAAATAAAACAAGCATTTATTTAACAAGCTTTCCAGTAGCGGGGGGGAGGGGTCCTACGCAAAGAAAAAAAAAAGCAAAATCTTAAACCCTAAAGAAATACATGATCACAATGCGTCCCCCCTCCCTCCAAAAAAATAAAAATTCTGGCTATGCCCTTGGCTTTAGGGCATAAAACTATTAAACCAAACTAAACTATTTTTGTTTAAAAAATTTTAAAAATGAAGGTAATTTATATTTTCATATCTCAAACATAAAAAGACAAGAAATTAGAACAATATCATACAAGTATTTTCAAATACCCAGATACCCAGAAAAACCCGGGCGGGCTGGGTTTTTGTGCAAAAACCTGGGTTTTTGCCAACCCTGGTGGTTAGTATTAAAATTTTTTTTTTTAATCCAAGAAAATTTCTTCTAATCTTTTTGTCAAAATATCTTCTATAATTTGTTGAGTAGTTTTATCATTTGATATATTTCTTCTGCATTAGCCAAATCTGTTGCCTCTCTAATTCTGGATAGATAAATTCCAGTGCTTTTTCTTAGGCTGTCTTATTCCTTATTTAAAGGGCATCTATGTGAGCATGTCTCCTAGATTTGCTTTAATATTTTCCAAGCATTACCATCACTGTAGCTTCAGCTATCAAGAATTTCTGTGAATCTTCCAAATTTTAATTATTTTCATCTGCCTTGGCACTATACCCTATTGCAAGTCCTGGCAACCTCAATTATGCATCTCCAGCATTTCTTATCCAAAGCTATCTGTCACCATCTCCTAACATCAAGGGTAGTAAGGTATTTATCCACATTATCAAGCTATCTGGTAGAGGGTCATCATTCCTTTTTAGAGCCATCTAGCTTTTTGAAGATCAATTTTTTTTGCCAGGATTATGATCCCGTGATCTCTATAATTGTCCCCAGCCATCTAATCTTTCCAATCCTGATTACCTTTCAGATTTTGGCTTCTTCATAAAGTCTGTACGGTTCAAATTTATATCTTGTTTACCATAATCCATTTTCACATACTGGCCCAAAGATTGGATGATTTTACTGAAAAAAAATTTTTTTAAGGTAGACAAAAGCCTCTGAAACTGATCTTTGAGATCTGATGATGATATCAAAATAATTTGCAAATGCAAGCACTTGTAGTGACTTGTTGAATATTATCTCTTCTCTCAAGCCCAGCATATCTGATTGCCTTTTCTAGGGCAATATTAAATAACATATATGCTAGAGTGTTCCAATGACACAGGCCTCTCTCTGTAACAAATGTTTTAGATAGTTTATTTTGCAGTTTCACTCTGGATCTGACTCTTCTCAAAGTTGCTCTTGCCAGCTTCCAAGTTTTCCTATAACCCCAAACAGCTTATCTTTTAATAGTGTTATAGGCTACTTTGAAATCAATAAATATCTGGAAGGTACTGATGTTCAATCCCATGTTTTTTCCAGTCTTTGTCAAAAAGCATACAACTGGTCAACAGTTGACATTCCAGATTTTAAATCCATACTGGTAACTCCAAATCACCTTATGAGCATGTGGTGCAAATCTTTTGCAGAGGATATTTGAGAAGATTTTATATGCTGTTTTAGAAAGAGTAATTTATCTATAGCTACAACATTCAAATAGGTCTCCTTTTTTATGAATTGGACAAATGTAACCATATTCTCATTCAACGGGCATTTTCTCCCTTGTCCAGGCTTTGGTTATGACTTTTTGGAAAACAGAGCATCATCACATTCAAACTACGAAAAGCTCATCAGCTTTTAGTAGCTTGCATGGAAATTGTCTGGTCCAGTTGATCTATTGCAGTTTTTTAATGGCTAGTTCAACCTTATATAGTTGGTACTTCACTTTCCTCCATCAGATTTGGTGTGGGGGGTACGGTAGATTTTCAATAATATTAGGTGCTGGTAGTTTAATATAGTCACCTTCAAGTAGTTCCTTAAAATATTGCCTCCATCTGTCCAGTTTTTGTTTTTTTCACTAGTCTGTTATCCCTTTTCCTTCCTACAGGTAATGATTTTTGGTTTAAATTCCTTCCTCACTTTAATAACTTGTTTATAGAATTTCATCGATTCTCAAGTTCCCTTAACTGTACATCATGCTGCTTTCTCATTTTGCATTTCCAGTCTTCTCATTTCTTTATAAATTGCTTCAAAATTTCTAGTGTAGTGCTATAGGATCAGTCCTGTGTTTTCTTATCAGTAGCTTCTTTGCATTCTAAATCAAACCATTCATTCTGTTTCATTAACTTTTCTTTTTGGGAGGGCAAAACTTACAAAATATTAGCTAACATTTTAGATTTTCTAACATTGTCTCTTTATTCTTTTGGTGCAGCATTTTAAACTACCACAAGATTTGATAGATGTGTGAAGTCATATAAGGTTAATCAGGGTAAGTGCTGGCTGAAATTTAGAAAGTCTGACTTTGAATGACTATAAAATTGGTTTTAGCAGCTAGAAAATTGAAAATTTTTGCTGATTAGATACTACAATCTTATCTCTCTAAAGATACATTTAAAAGCTTTTAATTCAACAATTTCAAATATTTATAAGATCCAAGGTATGCATTTGCCCCACATAAATGGGGTGAGGGAGTAATTAGCCTTTAATTACTGTCTGTTTTTCTCTGTAACAATATTAAAATATATACAAATAACCTGTTTCTTGATTATTTTGCTCTTTGAAATTCTTGACTTGAATGTAGATTTGTTGAGTTATGCATTTTTTTCCCATTTTGAGTCCTGAAAAGTGAAGTGAAGGAAAAAACCAAAAATAAAGAACAGTGGAGAAACTTTAAAAATTTATTTTAATGATAAAAGTAGTGAAGAACAGTCTAACATGTCTTGAAAAATGTCTAATATGTCTTGAACAGTTTAATATGTCAAAAATCTTGAAAAAGTAATTTTTCTCATAAAAAAAAATAAAGGAGCAAATTGCACTTAATATTATTGCAAGTTGTAAACCTAAGATTTCTACTTTAAACACTGCTTCTCCTCTTCCCGTTTTTGTGGAAGGGAGAGTAAAACTGGCAACTGCACTAATGCCACATCTTTGTGTGGGGTCATAAAAGTTATTAAGCTGCTAGAAGCTGAACTTTTCTTCATGCATTTCATTATAGGGACGTGACTTTCAGAATATATGACCTCACAGGAAAAATGCATCATACATTTTCCCCCAAAAAATTTGACTTAGGCCCAATTGCGAACAGCCAAGTTCTCACTTGTTATAAGTTGAAATGTGCCCTCATCATGCTTGACAGCTATCATTTCCATGAATGTATCCCTATTTTTAATTTCATTGTCAGAATCTCTGACACTGAAAAGATTGTCAGCAGATTCTAAGGAGCTTTCACTTCCCTCCGCTTCATTTTTCATAGTTGTTATAGCTTAAGAACCTTTGTGTTTCTTTTGTTCTTTTTTATGCAGTAATAATGGCCCATGTATTTTACCAATAGTAAGATGAATTAATGAACAAATAAACAGCATAAATAATTTAAATCTAGGGTGAAGTGCATACTTGTCTGCACTTGCCCCACTAATTACATCTCTATGTACTCTAACATGGAACTTTTGTGCATTAAGTGCAGACCAGGACTTAAAAGTTTAAAAATTAAGAATAATAAACAGTTGTTAATATAATTAGACAACAATATCAAAGGTGTTAACTTACCACAAAAACCTCTTGAAGCAGCTTAAACTGAGGTGGATGTTCATTGATGATGATTCACATATAATCTCACCTAGTGCAAGTGAATTAAACATGAGACCCTTTGAAACTATTCTTAGTTGTTATGCTTAGCACTAACACACTTTGGTAATTTTTTTTTTTAACCACCAAATAAAGGTACAGTAAACCCTCGATTATCTGCGAGTGCGAGTGCCATCAAAAAAATTTTTAATCACAAACCTAAAAAAAAAAATTTAATTTTTGATCCAAGCCAACAACAAGGGAAATACATTAGGCCCTACAGTATGAACGTCAAAACTTATGCTGTATGTTCTCTGATCACTGACCTTGACGACCCGAGCGGGCGAATCCACTCTATGGAGTTCATTAACCTTCCCCTCTCCCTCTACGTATTCTCTCAGCCTGCCAGTGGTCGTAGTTGTCAGTAAGCATGCTTATTGATCAGTTCTGTTTTATTGTTTCTTTGTCAGTACTCAAGTTTAGTGTTTCGTTAGTTTCTGAAATTGTGTAATACATAATGGCTGAAAAATGAAAGAAGGTTGTGTTGAGGATTACTCAAAAACTTGAAATGATATCTAAAATAGAAAATGGCACGTCAAGAAAGCAGATGTGTTTGGATTACGGGATTGGGGAAACAACCGTACAAAACGCTTTAAAGCAAAAAGACAAACTGTTGGCCTTTTGCATCAGTGTCGGAAATGCTTCTGGGATGAAAAAACGAAAAACAATGAAGAAATCCACCTATAATGAACTTGACTCGGCATTAGTGAAGTGGTTAGCTCAGGTGCGAAGTGAGGGCACCCCCATGTCTAGTTCTACAATTGCCGCTATAGCAAAAATCTTTTCTGATTTCTTAGGCCTGTTAGGAAATTTTGATGTGTCATCTGGTTGGTTACATCATTTTTAGAAACGTCATGGAATTAGAGAGATTGGTTTACACGGAGAGAAGCTGAGTGGTGATCAACAAGCAGCTGAGGATTTTCAATGTGATTTTGAAGAGTTTATGCTGTCTGAGGGTCTGTCACATGAACAAATTTATAATGCTGATGAATCTGGGCTTTTTTGGAAGTGTCTTCCCCCTCGTACTTTAGCATTTGAAAGTGAACATCAAGTGACAGGTCAGAAAAGTAGCAAGGAAAGAATTACAATCTTGCCATGCAGCAACGCTGCGGGTAGTCACAAACTTAGGCTTCTTGTAATCGGTAAATCTAAAGGTCTTTTAAGGAGACAAGAGTAGAAAATTTAGCAGTCGATTATTTCAACCAAAAAAGAGGTTGGATGAACCGGCAGATTTTTCAAGAATGGTTTGAAAAGATTTTTGTACCTCAAGTACGCAAATATCTGGACTAAAAAAAATTGCCAAAGAAGGCTGTTTTGTTAATTGACAACGCGCCTTCATATCCAGCTGCAAGTGTGCTTAACCCTTTGACGCACACAATATTATTTTTGTAAATTTTAACCTAAAAAACTCTAAAAATTAAATGTCCTGACCCCTGAGACAAATAATATATGAATAAAAGAAAACTACATTCTCCCATTTATCTGTGGGTGGTGGTCACGCAGCGTAACCAGCACGCGTCTAGGTCTTTGAAACTTAACTGTGTTAGACGGGGAAAAAAACTTACCTTGTTTCGTGAGCGTTTCCAATGAATGACGATAAATGTAAACTTCTTAGATAATTTGTATTTAAAAATTCAGTATATATATATTTTAACATTATTTTACAAAATAAAAATAGGAAAAATAAAAAAAAACCATTTGTACAATTTCGGTATAGTAGAAAAATAACCGGTAAAATTTTAAAAGATTTCAAAGAACAAAGAGTTATTTCTTATGAAATTGTTCAAAGTATGTTTTGTCTTTTTGATACATGCATAAACCTACATTGCATGTTTCACACATAAATCTTGTTCTGTGGGGTTTTCCTCTTGTGCTACAAAATGCGCATCGCAGTGATTTACATTTTATTGGCAGGTGGTCAGCATTTTTCAATCTTTTTGGGTCTGGAACATGAGGTTTGTGTTTTTTTGTGCAAACAGGGCTTGACAGTTTTCTTTTGGGAACAGATCCTTTATTTCCTATTGTAATCAGACTACATCCATTCAGAAAAACTTAGTTTGGATCACATTCTGGAAGCATTCAATATATAATGAAGGAATTTACAATTGTGACATCAACAAAATGAAAGAAAATGCGATGTCACCATTTCTTACTCTTTCTATCAATTTCATATAAGCTTTTCAATTGATCGAAATAGTCCACATACCCCATATTTTTGTTATAATCCTTTATGGCTTGTGGACACTGTACCTGGACTTTTTGTCCTTTTTTTTTCTTTCCTTTCTACAGAGGATGGAAAAATGGGATCAGCTAGGCTAGACAAAATTGATACACATCTATTATCTTTCCACTTTAGGCAAGTTATGTGGTCCTCACTAACTGTCCAGTCAAAATTCCCACATTTTAATTTTTTATCTTCCTTCAATGTTTTGGGAAGATTTTTTCTTTTCATGCTTACTGTTCCACAACAAAATACATTTTTTGTTTCTAAGTATCGGAAAAGTTCATAAGATGTAAAATAATTGTCCATGTACACCCTATGGTTTTTACCATAGAAGGGCTCACATAGCATTTTTACTATTCTTTCCCCTAAATTTTTTTCGGCTTCCTGGGTTTTACCGATATAAATGTCAAATTGACAAGCATGGTCACTTTCGTCGCACCGCATCCACATCTTATACCCGTGTTTTATGGGTTTTTTGGGCATATACTGTTTCAGAGAGCTTCTCCCTTTGAATCGAATCATCAACTTGTCAATTGACTGGTTTTTTCCTCGTCTAAACAGACTACTAAATTTCTCAGACAAATGAGTTAGTAGAGGCCGAAGTTTGTAAAGTTTATCAAAATTTTTGTCCTCTTTTTGGCATCAAGCTGTTGTCATTGAAGTGCAAATTTCCTAATATCCAAGTGAACTTCCTTACTGCCATTTGCTTCGACACATAAGAATCATGAAGAATTTTGTTGCTGGACCTAAAATCACGATAGCTTGGGAGCTTTTTTATTCCCATTAGAATATTTATCCCAATGAAAATCATCATGTCCTGAAGATTTATAGGGGAAAACGGCTTACCTTTTTGGGTTGAATATAAATTAGTTTCAAAACCTAATTTCTCCATAAATGCAACAGTAAAGAAAGACATAAATATACTAATGGGTGTTATATCCTCCATAAGTGAAATCTCTTCAGTTGGGCCATATTCCTCAGAAAATTTGGGAATCGATTTATTCAGTGTCTTTCTATTATTCCACGTTACTTGGGAACAACAGGTGCATCTGTTGTTGTTGTGATATAAAGTGCATGTGCAAGACCACTTTTCACTCTCTTTTCCAGTAATAATAAATATCCCTTGTATTGACAGCCAGCGAATGCTGGCTGTGTTTATTTATCCTGGTATTCACATGTCAATGTCTTAGATGCGTGGTGGTTGCAATGTGCGACCATAGACAATATCCCTAAAAAGAGGAAAGTGTTTTATGTATCTAGTTCAAATAAATGCTATATTTTTAATGTTTATGATAGGCATGGTGGTGTAGGATGAATAATTTCTGAAATTTAAGATAGTTTGTATTGATAAATAGAGGTTATTTTGTGTCATTAAAAATGACCTTTAAATAACACCATATTGGAAGAAATAAGAGCTCAAAATTTATGGTGTTGCCATGTGTTAGTGTTATCTAGAAGTAAAAGATAAGTAATCAATAAGTTTTAACTGAAAAATCGCGGAATAAATTGAAAAAAAAAAATCGAAAATGTGTGGTTTCACGGCACAACCACTATGCATTAAAGGATTAAATCTTCTGATGGGCAAATCTTCGCTAAGTTTTTTCCCCAAAATGTTACTGCACTGATACAACCTATGGACCATGGAGTCATTGCAACCATGAAGAGAACATACAGGACAAAGTTGTTACTGTCAAAAATCGAGGAAGTCTGCGATCTCAAAGAAGTTAGGCAGAATTATACAATTTGAGATAGCATTTACGATATTGTGTCTGCATGGGATTACATCTAACCCTCAACCCTTGTTAAATCACGGAGAAAACTCTTTATGAGTATCGAAACAAATGTCAACCAAAACATTTGTGAAGAGAATGAAGTCATGCCGACTGCTACACTTGATGACCTAGTGACATCCATTCTGGGAGTTGTGAATGTCGATAAAGAGAACATAGAAGAGTGGTTAGAATGCAACTCAAGTGAGGCGGGGTTTGAACGACTGACTGACATAGAGATAACGAACAAAGCAATTAAGAGTGAACGTGAACAAAGAACAAAATGAAAGTGAAGACGAGGTGCCTATGCGGATGACACACAAAACTGCTTTGCAGCACGTAGATGGATTGCTTCAATATTTAGAGGAACAAGACGATGCACATCTGGCAGAAAACTCATGTTAAAGAAAGTACAATTTAGAATAAAGAAGAGATGTTTCCAAAGCAAAAATCAAAAACGAGTGACTGATTTTTAAAAAAAGGTGTAACAACACTTTTTGTACATACAGTATGTATGTATTGTTTTTTGTTTACTGTTCTTTATTTTAGTAATTTAGATGTAGAGCAAAGGTTTCTGCTTTACTGAACATACAGTGGCTCCCAAAAGTGTTCGTACACTTACGATTTTCAATGAAATAGGAGTCTATCCATCAATTAAAATGAATATTTCAGAATGGGTATTTAATAAGATCTATAATTTATTCTTAACAAAACTATATGAAATATTTGAAAAACATAGTAAAACTTTATTTTTAAGAAACCAATAATCAAAAAGTAACAAAAACTTTATCCCACAAAAGTTATCGAACACTTGTAAAAAATCTACATACTAGTAAATATCCTAATTTTTCATTAAATTAATATTTAGTAGGATATCCTTTTGCATCCACAACAACTTTTAAACATGTGGGAGTAGATTGCACTAGTTCTTTTGTAATTTCTGCATCAATGTTCATCCATTCTTCCATCATAATTGTTTTTAGTTTGCTTTTCATGTGAATGTCGTGTTTTCAGACTCAAACCTCCAGTTCTCTCCAAATATGTTCTATTGGGTTTAAATTTGGCGACTGAGGTGGTGTTTTCAAAACTGCGGACAATTATAAAGACACCTGAGGCAAACATTGAGAGCCGTGTGCTTAGGATCGTTATCTTGATTAAAAAAAAAAAAAAAAAAACTTGTTTCCAATACACAAATTTTGGGCTGATAATTTTAAATTTTCTATTAAAATATTTATATAAACAGCATGATTCATTATGCCATCAATAAATACTAAATTACCTAGTTCTGATGCTGACTTGCACTCCCATACAAGGATGCCTCCACCGCCATGCTTAACTGTTCCTACTAAGTTCTTGGGATTAAGTTCCTCATTTTTTCTTCTCCATACAATTATACACCCATCGAAACCAAAAATGTTAAACTTGCTTTCATTGGCAAATAAGACATTATTGCAATACGTTTGGGGCTTATTTATCATTGATAGTGCGAAGGAAAGCTTAAGCTTTCTGTTTTCCTCACTGACAAAAAATTTTCTACGGGCAGAACGCCCATGTAATCCAGCTGCTCTGAGGACTCATCGAACAGTTTCAGGTGAAATTATTGAAGTAGAAAATGTTTCATTAAATTCTACAGAAACTTTTACAGCACTCAAATATGGATTTTTTTCAAATTTTCTAATTAAAAATCTCGGATCACGTTTTGTTAACTTTGCCGGATGGCCTTTACTTATATTGTTTTCGATCCGATTTTCTTCTTTTAACTTTTATCACATACTGCACAGTAGAATGAGCTAAATTATGTAATTTAGCAATATTCCAAACTGATTTACCATTACTATGAGGAAAAATGATTTTCGAATGCTGTTTGTTGTTTCTTTACGACTACGAGCCATTTTTAAATAATAAATAGATTACGGAGTAGGCAAGCAAAAATTAAAGCCATATAATATTTTAAATGCTACGATAATTCAAAAATAAAAATAAATCGCCAGATGATAATTTTAATTATGAATTTATTCGAAAATATTTCAGTGTACGATGACTTTTGTGAGATAAAGTTTTTGTTACTTTTTGATTACTGATTTCTTAAAAATAAAGTTTTACCATGTTTTCAAAATATTTCATGTAGTTTGGTTAAGAATAGATTATAGATCTTATTATTAAATTCCTATTCTGAAGTATTCATTTTAATTAATGAATAGACCCCCTATCTCATTGAAAGTCGTAAGTGTATGAACACTTTTGGGAGCCACGGTATGTATGTATTTTAAAAGTTTTATTATGTTTTTGTACAATTAAACATAGTTTTTAAGTTGAAATATTTTTTTTTCGTGTTTGCATCTCATTTTTCGTGTTTTTTTTTGGGGGGTTATCCGTGATTTCTGCTATCTGCAGTGCCCTTGCCACCCAATTCCGTGGTTAATCGGGCTTTACTGTAGTAGATTTCTGACAAACTGAGTTTGCACTTTGAGTGATACCGTTTTCCTTTAAAAAACATTATTGCCCTACAGTTTCATAGTAAATAAACATTGAAAAATTCTTGTGGCGAAATTTGCTACAAAGTTTAATTTATTTATTTACTAATTTATTACAAATGCCGAGAAGATTAGCTATGATGACATTAGTTCTCAGATAAAGGGCGAGACAGCTGGCTTTTCATTTAAGGATGCATATATGGGTGGCCAGTATTTGCTAAAAAGTTATTTTAATTGAATAGAGCCTTGGCAACCCCCAAGTAAACATTTTATAACCCCCTTGAGTGTTGTGACCCACAGGTTCATAACCCCTGACCTAGAAGTTATGTTTAATTATACACTTGCCCAGTCTCACCATAATTCTTTTTTATCAAAAACGTTGTGTTTTGCTTCTATTGTTTAAAGTTTCCTCCATTGAACTTCCAAAAGTTACACGTTCAGTATAATGACTCTGTTAATGTTAGCTCTAGTCATGGTTATGTCTTAATTCAAAGTTAAACATATTTATATGCAACAATATATCTTCAACTTGTAAAAATAATTCTTTACTTTATTATTCTATTTATATTCTCAAAGTTGAAATTCAAAGTGAATTGTTATCACTGTTAGTACTGTTTGGGATGTGAAATATAAAGGAATTTCAAATAAATCATTAAAAGTTTAGGCATTAAGCTTAAACTCCAAATGAATAATCATTAAAATTAACATTATACATTATTCAAAGTTAACATTTAAGTAATATGTACATGGGCTGGTTTAATTTGGTGACCTGGGCCTGTATACTTGATGGCAGAACATTGCTATTAATTTAGCCAGCTCTATAATTTTCAATAGTTAGAATTATAACTCTTGAGTATATTCGAGTCGCATTATCTTGCTTCTGATAAGGATTTGAAGATTAAGTACATATATCAGAAAACATTTTAATATTTTCTGTTTGTGATACATTGTTTCAATTTTTGTACTATTAATAATAATTATTTAATTTGAAATAATAAACTCACCCTAATCGTTCAAAGTTATTGTAAAAGTATTAAGCTAATTTTTGTTGATTTACAATACATCTTTTGTATCTGGTAATAGATTTTGACCAATAGTATTGTTCAAGAACACTAAGTGAATTCAGTGGCTCAGCAAATCTTTTCTTCACAAAGGACATTTGCTACTAGAAATATAGAACAGCATTAAATAACACAACCTTATATGTTATCAGATTATAAGCAACTGAATTTGCCAAGTGTTTTTGAACAATCCTGGTGTTCAACAGCTGTTGCCAGATATGGAACATGTATTATAATTTAACAAAAATTGGCATGTTTCTATAAATTTATCTGATGATGGTGGTATTAACTCAACTTATATAATTAATTTTAAAAGTATTAAATATTTAAAGATGTATCACAAATAGAAAATATTACAATGTTTTATGATGTATGTGATCACACACACACACACACACACACATATATATATATATATATATATATATATATATATATATATATATACATACAGTAGAACCACGATTTTACGTTGTCCATTTCGTATGTTATCCCGCTTCATACGTCATTTTCTGCTGGTCCATGAAAATTGCCTATACTATGCTTAGATTATGTTTTAACCCCGATTTTACGCTTTCCTGTTTCATACGTTTTCTACCGTTGGTCCCATGAAAAACGTTCGACTGTATATCTATATATATATATAAAACAGTTCTGTAACTGACGGACTGACAACACACAGACCAAACCACTGGACCTAAAGGGCTGAAATTTTGCATGGCGATTCTTCTTATGGTGTAGGGGGTGCACTCAGAAATTTTTTTAAAATTAAATTTTTAAGTTGTTTTAGTAACTTTTTTTAAGTTTGCATTTAAAATAATATTTTGAGGTTTATAACATTTCTATCAAGAGAAAGATCATAAAAATTCCTTTAAAATGAAATCTTTTTTGAATCTTTACCTCCATTTTCTGATTTTTGGTGAATTTTTAAAGATTAATTTTTAGAATTTAATTTATTAAATGTTGATTACGTGATTTCTTTTTCTGGTACTTTAAATAAATTTATCGTCACATGCATAACAACAAAATAGACAAAAAAATTTTTTTTTCTTGCTAATGCGGCAGACAATTGGACATTATCCAAAAATATTAAAATACAGTAAAATATATGTTCTTCGAACTGTACTATATTCTTTAGTATGTCCTATTAGATTTAATTTGAATATTTTCTTCTACATTATTTTGTCTATAAAAATACCCGTGTGGATTTTTTTTATAAATATATGTATATATATATATATTTTAACCAATTGTATACATTGATTGTCGTATTTATTATAAATATATATATATATATATATATATATATATATATATATATATTTGGCATTAATTGCATACATTGACCGTTGTATTTAATTTAAATGTACTCCGTAGCAAAGTGTGGGTTTTCAGCTAGTACATATATATATATATATAACTCATCTGTTGACAGCCCAAAAGCTTTTGAATACAGTTATGTGATTTTTAAAATAAAAATATTTTGAAGATTGTGCGAAATTCTGGATGGGATTGTCATGCACAGTAAGTTTTTCTGAAATTGAATAATAAAAACTGTTAATTTCTTCTCTAACTATTTACCATTATATGCTAATTCTGAAAACCCAGTAGCAAATACTCTGGAAAATCCATTACAGTTGCAAAAAAGTTTGTAATATTTGGCAAGCCTAATTTTTACCCAAATTTTTGAATTCTTATGCAAAGTAGTTTAAATTTTAATGCTCTTGTTTACTTTTAAAATCTTACACTACATAAAAGGTTAAATGCAATTGTGCATGTTTGAAAATAACATATGAAAGCAAACCTCAAAGATAGTTAAAAGAATAAATATTTAATTAATTTTTGTATTACTTCCTTCCAAGCAGAATAGTTTGAAATTTTTTTAAATTACAAATTAAGCTTAAGAAACTTTTTTAAAGACATTATCTAGAAATATTGCAAGTTGCATTACTGTAATCAATGTTTGATAAATGAGAAATATTTAGACCAAAATCAGCCTCAAAGAATCACTAACTTAGCAACAAAATTCTTGAACTAGTTGAAATTGGACAAAATTATCTTAATCACTGGCATTTTGTAAATACTTACGGTCATTAGTGCACCCAGAGGGGGGCAAGGGGCCCTGCCTCCCCCAAAGGAAACACGAAAAAAATTCTTGAGAAATATCCAAAGTCTTTATGAATGATTGGTCACATAAGATGGGAATATCCTTCTGCTCTTGGCCACTGTGAACACAAGGCAAATGAAGTAGTCCTTGGGCTAACAGAGATCGCAGGTATTGTGTATTGGCGATCACTGCAGATGCCCAGTCATAGGTCATATGAGATGCATAGCATGTTCTCAAATTGTCTTCTCAATGTTCGTATCCTGTGATATTTTGCATTTAGTTTATTGAAAAGCATATCTTGAACTTGAAATTTAGTTTTCCATCTCTGGAGAGTTACAAATACTCTCCAGAGAATGAAATATCAGATGTTCCATCTGATATTTCATTCCATTTTATGACCAAATATTGACTCAACTTCATGAGTGTTTATCTCCACACTGTGACATTTTAAAATATTTTTTATTCTTCTAACAAATAGAAAAAAATCCTCAAACAGCAAGTATAATGGACTGATTTGTCATTTGAGGGTATGTTATGCCTGTGATTTGCCATCTGCAAATCCAGCCCATTTTAAATGCAGGATTCAATTTGTGTTGTGAAAGATTTGAAAAACTGTTGAAATAGCCCCGTGCAAAAATACCACTGATGCAGTTTCAAAGTGTGACAAAATGGTATATCTTAGCCTCTATAACTTATTGAAAATATTTGCAATGCTTCTGGTAACAACATATGTCAGTGAAAGGTCATTTTCTACCTTATCCATTTTAAAAGCCTACCATGCCATAATCACAATTGAACGGACTGGCTTTGCTATGTATACACAGAGAGATTAATGTAACCACAACTGTAGCAATTCAAATGTTTTGTGAAAAGAAATAAAAATTGGATTTTATTCTTTAAATAAATTTTTGCAATCACCTACTGAATTTTATTGAATATGCATTAAAAATATTTTATCTGTTCAACTCCCCCCCCCCCCCAAGATTAAATCCTGAGTGCACCACTGCTTACAGTTTCTTTAGAAGTTCTCAGTTTTCCTGATGTGTGTGAACCTAAAAGTTAGAATCTACAAAGATTCAATAAATAAGTGATTTCTAGAGTATAAGAAAACAGATTTTCAAATAGTACTGAAACTTTCCAGTGTTTTCAGAAAAAGAACTGAATTCATGTTGGGAGCTAACTAATGAAGGTATGGCCTAGTAGGAATGTTGCATTTTGAAATAAAATGCAGTTTGTGTGTGTAGAGAAGTGGTTCTTAACTGGTGGTCCGACAAAACCCAAAAAAGTGATGTGTGAAGTCAGCTGTAAAAAAAAAAAATTGGTTTTGTCATTTCCAAAATATGGCAAATTGAAACAAAACTAAGAGCAAAAAAAATATTAATTCCTAATTTTTTGTTCAAACTCTAAAAAATTCCTGATTTCCACATTCTGGCATTTTTAATACAATAAAATATCTCAATTGTTTATTCAGAAAAAAAATCCATTTTTTGCCTCCCAAGGGGATGGGTTGGGAGAGGGTCCCCAGCAAGTGGTCCCTGATGCACAAAAGGTTAGGAACACTGGTGTACAGTATAGTCAGTATTGCTTATGAAAATATTCTATGATTTTTTTCTCTCTGTGAATATATCTGAGTTATCTATTTAATTTCTGTTATTAAAGACCTCACAAACATTTGAATACTGTTGTGCACTTTAAAACCATTTAATTTAGAAATGTTTCAAATATTAAAAGTAAGATTAGACAGATTTCCTCTATACATTGCTAGGATCTTAATTCTCATTATTTGTATGACTTGTCATAGATAATAGTATTGTATAAAATTATTTCCACAGTAATGGATTTCTGACAGTTTCAAGTGTATGAAGGGCAAGGAAGGAACTAATGCAATCATTAACTACTTCTATAGTTTAATTAAGAATCTTCATAGTTTTTGTTTTTCTTTTCAACTTTTATGTTCAATCATTGTATGATTCTATCTATTCTAGGAAATGAGGAGGAGGAGAAATGAGGTTTCAGTTGAACTCAGAAAAAATAAAAGAGTGAATCATTATTAAACGAAGAAATGTTCCTCATGCTGATACAGTTGATGAAGGATGATGCGATAGGGCTATTGGGAATACAAGTTAGATCTTATTGTCTCAAATGCTAATAGCAGTGAACTGATGTACAGGTAACAGCTGTTCAAGGAGCTAGGTATGCATAGGAGTTTTTGACCTTTATTAAATAGACTCACGTATTGTTGGTTATAGCTGTAAATCACAAATAGTTTACATTGGAGGTATGACATGTCTTTTTAACACTTTTATTATATAAAATTAAAAATTTTTTTTGTCTAATTACCTTTGAGACAGATTTCTTAAAAGAACCATTTATAAAACATTTTTTACTTCTAGATCTGTTTGAAATTCATACGTAGAAGCGTTTTTTTTTCACTCTCTTCATTAATTTTTCTTTTCTTTGAAAAAAATGTTTGCATAGGGGCTTGGGCATCCCCTAATAAACCTCAGAATTTTTTTAAAATGTAATTATGCCATTGTTGATTTTTTTTGCTTTCTCATTCACTTAATTGTAACTTTAATGTATCTTCAGAAGTCCTAATGCTCGCAAATTTAAAATGATATAGAATCGGTGAAGAGTATTTTGGGAAGTAGTGTTAAAAGTTTAAATTTATTTTTGTGCTGTCTTTTTATGAGAATGAAATCGTTACAGCAGTCTTGGATCTGTAGCCCATTTCTGTATTTCTGAAATGTTTCTAAACGTAAGCAGTGAAAAAAAGAGTTCTGAACAACTAAATGATAAATTAATAAGGATTGTGTGCATTTATGCTTACCATTTTCAAATCGTTATACTTCTGTTAAAATAAGATTATTTTTCCTGACCTGATTAAAATATTCATTCCTTGTTAATTATGCTTCATGTTATGGTACAGCAAACGGATAAAGTTTTCCATCTGATTATGACCCCCAAAAAGTATATAAATAAAATATTGGTTAATAATAGACCAAGTGATCAAGGAATTTCTCTAGAAAATGAAAGGAAATCAAAGAGTGTTATCTTTTTTTTTGTGTGTGTGTGAATTCTTTCAGGCTAGACTATAAACTCTTAATCAGTCCTTAGCTTTAAGCAACTAATATATTTTCTGTTAGAGAGATGTGAAACTTTTTCCCTGTACATATTTTTCCTTTGTGCATTTTTTTTCCTTTTCATCTTTTATGTGATTTTATGAAATGTTACATAATGCTTCTTTTTCTCTTTTAATATAGAAAACTGCTTTCTTGTGACAGAAATACCACCTATTGATGATTTAATTAATTCAGGTATTCTGCCTGTACTTGTACATTGTTGAAGCGTCATGATAAGTAAGTGCTAACTTATAATTTTCTATAACATGAGACTCTTCATATTTCAGTATAGAGTTACTGTTGGTAATCTGAGAATATAATTGCATGTTATATGCTTTATTTTGTCATTCATCAAATTTTGCCTAGATCTCTGAATAATTATGCAATTCTCATGACTAGAAAAGCAAGATTCATGATTTTGTAGTATTTTTAATTATGTGTAATAGGTAGGGATATGTAAATTTTGGCAAAAAAAGAATTACAAAGTATAAAATTTTGCATTTATTCGAAAAAAGATTTTCAATTCAAATTTCGCATTTATTATAAAAAAATCACAATTTTACTTACTTGGATAGGTAAGTATCAAAATCTTAGTTAAAATCTAACATTGTAGTAGTCTCTACATTCTCTTCCGTAAGTCTTTGCCTTCTGTCGTTAATTACCGTATTGTATATACTAAAATATCTCTCAGCACCTATGCTGTTAATGGGACTATAGAGGCTTTGTATAGCTGCCTTTGCAAAGTTAAGGTAGCAGTATTTTGTTGCAATTAAAATCTATAACTGCAACAAGAGTCTCTTAGTTGACTACTGTAAGTAGCTGTCTGTAAAAATATTTGTATTCATCGATGAGCTCATTGTGTGGTATTTCTTTAAAAAATGGTGTTGTTGCTAATGCCCCCTATTTGGATTGAAAAATGGTAGTTTAGAGAAGCTTTCAATAATAAATTTGTGTTCAAAGATGATGTGGGAATGGTTGTGGCTACAGATGGACAAAACAATTTGCCTGTGTCCTGGTAGACATCGTTTGTTGCGTTGGATGTTGTCGTGTGTAGAGTCAATTTGTTTAAACTCTTGTATGCTACTGTCTTCAGCATAATATTGAGCTCTTGATCAATTTCACCAATCTCATTAGTCAAAATGATTTCTGTTTTTGAACCAAAATACCCTTAACTTTGGTCTCAATAAACATTCTTAAATCTACTAAATTCTTCCACAAAATGTGGACTAGTGCATATTTAGATCTTTCTAAATTATCTATTAATTTCTTAATTTTAGACAGAAATTGGAAACAAACGTCAATTGAACTCGTATTTTATGAGCTTGAATTTCATTTTCTAACTCTTCTTTTAGGAGGCTGGTACTGGAATTATCAACATCATATTCTTTAAGAAATGCAACAATATGTTCTAAATATTCATTTAAATAAATGGCAGCTTTGAACCAAGAGCAAGCAGCTCAGTTGATTTTTTATCATTGGATCTTTTGATTTGACTCTGGTACAAACCAACTGTCTGGGTGAATTCGGAGCAAATCTGAAGGAGAGTGAGATCTTTCAGTTAAAGACCATGGATGGTCTTAGTTAACCTGCCAGTAGACGCTGTGTGAGATTTTCTCTCACACATCTGGATAAAACGATGTTGCTCGGGATACATGAAGGCAAGAAAGTTGGTCCCTTGTATAGCTGGATGCAGTGGCGCACCCATTAAATATATATTAAATATTAAATGCCCCCCCCCCCCCGGTTCGCCACTTGCTGGACGGGAGGGTACCTCTAGGTAACACACATGTGAAATTCAAAGTCAGTCACCTCTCGGCCTTGAAAGGAAGTGTTTATTTTGATTATAGCCAAATTGTGAAAGAAACTCTCATGCATGAGTGCTCCAGTTACTTTTTGTTGGCACCTGTGAAACTATTTCTCAGATGTGAGTGCTACTGCACCAATGTAAGTATTTTGAAAAATCATGTCATTGCAGTTATTTGCCTATGCAAGGGTATTTTTTCATTTTCCTGTAATTCTTTAATGCCAAATTTATCAAAATGTTGCATGAAAAGGTGCTTGCTGAAATGGAGAATGCGGTTTTTGAATCAGCTGGTATGTTCTTGTGCTCTCAGCTTGCATATATACCTATAAAAGATATCTGCTTTTGTGGACTCGCATACTTTTTACTCCAGTAATCTGGAGGTCTATGCAGGGCATCAACTTAGTGGACCATACCATATGACTTAGACAACAGTGCTAGTGCAGTAGTCAAACATCTGGCAGAACATCTTTAGGAACATTACTATGGATAATTATTTTACATCCATTCCTTTGGCATAGGAATTGCTGGAGAAGAGAACGACTATAGTTTGAACAGTCCGAAAGTACAAATGGGAAATTTTATAATGTTTTGTTGAAACACAGAAAAAACTCTTCAAAGTAGTTTATTTGGTTTCACAAAAGATGGAGTTTTAGTTTCGTACAAAGCCAAACGTAAAAAAATTGTCTTGGCATATTCAACTTTGTATTCTGATGGGTTAATTGATGCAAAGTTTGACTAAATCAGAAATAATCACATTTTACAACTTAACCAAAGGTAGAGTGGATGTAGTAGATGAGATGAAGGGTAACTACTCTGTGTCCAGAGTATTGTGCAGATGGCCTCTGACTATATTCTTCGGTCTCATGAATATTGGAGGCATCAATTGTCAAATAATTTGCAAGGCCAATACAGGTGGTATAACAAAAAAAAGAATTGTCTTGAAAATACTCTCTCTTGATATGATAAAGGAATACTTGAGTTCAAGATCATCTATCCAGAATATCCCTCAGCCAGATCACAAGGTGATGAAGAGGATCGTGGGTATTGAAGAGGTGGACGGAGCCATACAACAAAGTGTACCATCTGAGGGCTTTTGCACTTACTCCCCCTGCCGAAAAAAAGTGCAAAACGAAAAAAATCTTGTGCAATGTGTAAAATCCCAGTGTCCAACACACTGTACATTTGTGTTTGAAATGCAATGCAAATGATGATGAATGAATGTCTTTTTCAGTCTAACTAGTTATGATTCAATTTAGTTCAATATGTGTTGTCTGCTTAGTGCAAATTTTGTTACTTATAACTCTAATACATACCTAGGTATATTAAGTTTTATTGTATATCTTGTCATTTATCTAGTTTATATGAATGTTGCATTCCTACAACTTGTTACCCATTTTAACCCGTTAACGCCCAACTTAATTTAAAGCATAAAAATAAGTAAAAGTCTTTTAAATTATGGTTAAGACATCAATATTAAGCTAACCTAGAGAAATAATTCCAATCCCATCGTTACAGCTCGAGATAAGTAGTGTCCTATATATAGGACACTTAATGTTTGTAGAAGTTTGGGATAAATATGGTTTTCCTGTGTGACTTTCATAAGTGTGCCAACATGCTTTATTTTGTTTAGCATTTTTGCCATTTTAATGATTTATTTAATATATATTTAAAATAAAAGGAAATAATATGCATATTACTCAAACAAAAATATTTAATTAGGACTATTTACAAGTCTTATTTTCATATAGTTATGAATGATACTTGGGAAAACAATTTGTACAAAGTGTTGCATTGCATTTTGAGCAAAATGTAAGAGGTTTTCTGACATCTTCTTTGTTTATCTCTTTTGAGAATTATGTGGTCTTTCCCATCTAATCTGACAGCATTGATTACTTTTTTCTTTGATATTTGTGTTAACATTGGTCTTCCGATACTTTTTTGTGTGGTGTTTCCTAGTTTGAGGATGCAATAGCAATATATCGCCTTATATCTTTTATATTTTTATTCTTCTCATTGTTAACCATGTTGTAAGCAATGCATGTGTTTACAATTGCCATATCAATTAAACGTGTGAAAATCGGGCAATACCATTTTTTTCCCATGAGTTTTAATTTTGTTTTTTCTAGTAGCCAATCGTATCCATGCCATCGTGACCATAGTATTTAATCATCATTTCATCAATTGAAGTATACTTATCGAAAATTCCCCACTTTTGAAAATTTAAATTCATTTCAGTAATTAATTTCCTAATTTTAATGTCTGGTCATTCTTTGAGAGCTTGCTCATGTTATCAGCAAAATTAATAATCCTTTTTATCTCTAAATACCTATTCCTGGATATCGCATTTTCACAATAGGTACTATTAAATCTTACCATTCTGACCAGTAATCTTGTTTACTAGATAAAGTGTGATATCCTGAAAAAAATTAAGAATCCAATGAAGTTTTAATTTCATCAGTAGTAATTGCGGATTCAGGCTTATTATTCCATTCTCTTGTCCACTTTTCCGTTTCTGACACTATGTAGTCAAAGTATGTAAAGAAAAAAAACTCTGAAAACTTCTAAAATTGTGTAACCTTGCAGACTAGTTTCAGTTTTTTCACGATTAACTTTTGATAGATCACCTTCAGTTATAAACTCATTTTTCAGACTTATTTTCTGCCGGTTTGGTTGAGATTCACTTTTAGATTTTATTGTTGTATTTGTTGATTTAGAATGACTACAATTTAGACTTTTATTTTTGGTACAAGATACAATATTATTTCTAATCGTGAAAGAATTTTTTTCTTCAACATCGTTCTCATCAGGCAAAGATACTTCTACATTACCTGAAATATCACTAACAGAAAGGTTACCTGTGTTATTATTAAAACATTCTTCATCCGTCGATTCATCGACTTCAGGGGGCAAAACAGTGATTTCTGAGTCAATTTCATTTTGAAATGATATAACTGCATATTAAAGAAACTGATGAATTTATTTTATCAAAGTGATGAGAGTTTTGTAAGAGTTAGTGTTAGTTATAATGAAATTTCTCATGAGTGAGTGAACCGCAATTAAGATTATTCATAATTTCAAATAGTACATAGCAAAATATTATGTTAAATAGTGGCTAGACACTTTTTTTCTTCATTTACAGCCACCTTAAAGAACACAAGCAATTTTCTTAACAGAAATGCTTTTTTTAACTTAGTTATTTGGTTTTTTAGGTGTTTTATGACTGGTTTAATTGTGATTTATTTAACTGTTATTCTAGCCCCTCCTTACAATTTGAAGCAGCTTGGGCATTAACGAATATTGCATCTGGTACATCTCAACAAACTACAGCAGTTGTTAATACTGGTATGTATTATATTTTTTATAAAAGATTGTACTAAATACAGTTTGATTTTCTTCAGATTAACTAAGGGTATAAGATACTTTTACTTATAAAAGATTCCAAATAAGAAATATAAAACAGTTTTTTTTTTTTTGGTTTAATACAGTGGAATCTTGATCTGTCATTTTTCAAGGGACTGACTGAACTGAATGATAAATGTGGGAAAACGATAGATGCGAGAGCATAACAAAGCAATATAATCATCAGGACTGGGTGAAATAAACAACATATACAGAAAAACGATGATTCAGGGAACAATCAATCGAGATACCACTGTACTTTATTTCAAATTTGTTTTTCCTTTACGCAAAAGAATGGAATTAATTTAATTTCTGTCATGCCATGAGAAATGACATTTTTTTTTTTTTCCTATTATAAGCCAACATTTATGGAGTTTGATATTCCTAAATGCACGTTGTTGTGTCCTATTTTTCTAGTCCTATTCCTAACTAATAAAATGGGTTGTGTCATATATTTTGGCATACACAGCTTTATATATCAAGAGTCTACCTATATGTCTGATGAAAGGTTGCTCTATGTCTATTAGCACTCATGCATATACATGGCAGCGTCTGTTCTAACAACTAGTATTGCCCTGCTGTGTTCTAAATCAAACAAAACCAAATTTGTTCAGTCCATCTCATTCATGTCTCTGGGCATAGATCATTGCAAGCATACAAGAAGTATGATATGCATTTGAATGAGAGTGACCCTCCCTCTATAACCGAGACTAATATTCATTTCTGCTTCTTCACTTTCAAAACTAAACTATCATTTAATGAAAACATGTGTAAGATTTATATTGTTACGCATTTTTTGAATAAGATTAAATGTTTTATTTAGAAAGATAACTACCTGTTTCTTATACAAAAGTTATAGTACACTATGTTGTGTAGTTTTTTCATATTTAATATCAACTAAGAAAAATTGAGACATTTGAAGTGCAGCAAGAAAGTATAAAAATGTTGATTAATAGTTCCATGCATCCTGCCAATCTATGTCAGGATGTTTTGAAAGACATATAGAAATAGCACAATCATGTACATTTCAAATAAAAGTCAATGCTTGGAGAAAGTCTGTTGTGCATATTTGAAGATGTGCATACTAAATGGATTTTACGTACTCTTTTTTTTTTTTTTTTTTGGTGTGTGTGTGTATGTGTTTGTGTGGTTAAGCTCGATGGAGAGTTCCTGAAGATTTAATCCTTGCAGAAAAGCAATCTGTGGTTAAAATACATTTAATTCATTCAACAATTATAACCTAAAATATTTTGGTCCCAAGGCACTCTAGAAAACAGTGATCAACAGTAAGAACCATCCAAGGTGTCATTCATGTCCTTTTGTATATAGAGCTGATGGAATGATTTCAAGATAACATTAGGGCATACCTAAAATGCAGTCGTCTTTTCAGTTCTAGTAAAGTCAACTGAAAGAATGATGTATTTCTTAAAATGCTGACTATCTCCATCCAAAGGCCAATTATCCAGTACAGTTGTTTAGAAAATTGGGTTATGCTTTTAAACAGATTTAGACTGTTTGAGGCAATACATACATTGACTTTCTTTTGTATATATGTGTAGAGTCACTGTATATATATGCAAACATATAGATAAACACATTTTTTGTGTGAATTTGTATAATTATGTATGGAGTAAAAAAGCGAGAGGGCAAATCGATGACTAAGCTTTATTTCTCATAAGGTGGTCTAAGGTGTTAGGCCTTATTGATAGTGATTAAATTAAGTATATTTTCCCGAGCTTCAGTTCTTTCTGCATTTGCTTGAACTGAAAACAGTTTCCTTTTGTACTTTCTAATTTATTTGTTCATTTTTATGTTTATATATATACATATTTAACCAAAGTATGTGAAAAAAAATCCCTAACTCATCTCTATTTATTTTGCATGATGAAAGCACCTGTGTGGTGCCTTTTTGTTAATTTTATATTTTATGTAAAGCATTTGATTAAAAATATTTTTCCAGTTGTAAATAACCAACTTTTCTCATGTGCACTTGTCAATTTAATCTTATTTGAACTCTTTTAGCTTTCTAGTTAAATCTGGGGAAACTTTTCAATTTTCTCTTGAGATGTGGATTAAGAGATTTATTACAGTTTCCTTGTTGAATACCCTGCATAATCATAGGCTTGGTTATAATTGTTACATACAGGTTTAGTATTCATAACTTTTTTGGTACATTTTTATTGTTGCAGGTGCAGTTCCGTTGTTTCTGGAGTTATTAAATTCTCCTCATCAGAATGTGTGTGAGCAAGCAGTTTGGGCTTTGGGTAATATCATTGGTATGCATAATTTTCATTAAAATTCTTACCTATTGTTTGTTTCTGTTAGTCTTTATTTTCATGTTCAGTCTTAGCTAAGTAGTCTAGAATAAATATTTAATATTAATTTAAATAGCCCAAAAACACATTCTAGAATGTACTGACTACACTGAATTTTTTGGCACCAGGTCCTGTGTGTTTAACTTCATTTCTGGTACCTAGAGATATGTAACATTAATGTTGGTAAGCTTTTGTTGAAGAGAATTGGAGATTAGTGAAGGATTATGTACTTTGCATATGAGTGTTTTTTAAGGATTTAAAATTGAAAGGTTTACTTCGGGAACCTCTCAAGTGTTTCTTTCATATTATTAGAAAATATTAAAAACTCTGAATTGTTTTAGTTGTGGCCAGTAATAGTATTTTGTTTGTAGTCATCTTGCCACTAAACAACATTTGAAAATTTCATTGCTTATGGGGGGAAAAGTTTTTAGTCTATTGTACAGATTTTCTTAATGAAGTATATTATATTGGTAAAGTATCATATATAATACAGTTCAATTTTTGTGCTTAAGGAGTTTGATACGATTTTTTCTCCAAAAATATGATTTTTATAAAATTACTGAAACTTAATTGCAGTGAATTCTCCTGTTTTATCAAGAATGTTTCCTTTTTCTATCGTTTCTTAATTTGAAAGTTCTTAATCTGTTGCTATCTCTAAATATCAGTGGCTTTCTCTAGCTCTGTAAAATTTAGAAAGTAAGATTCAATCCTGAACCATCATTTTTAGCGTAATTTTGTACTTGCGATAGATTAGCCCCAGATATGGAGCTGATATAAATTGTTTTTAAATTTGATTCCTATTGTAAAAGTAACTAATTTCACAAACAAAGAGTTTAATTATTTCTTATTCATGCTGTCTCCATGGATAATTTGAAATTGTGATTTAAAAATTTCCAGGGCTTCACTTCTTGTTTGTGTAGAAAACTTCATATTAACCCCTTAACTGCTGACAAAATCTTGCGTGATGCGCTCCCCAGTGCCACCGTTTCCCACACAGACGCTTAGCGACACAGTGCGATTGAAGAAAAACATAGGAACAGTTTTCAATCTACATAATATTTATTGTTAAAATTAAAAAATTAAAAATACAAAATTTAAATTACAGATTATAGTAAAAATTGAGAGTACTTAGCTGTTATGTGATATATCTTTAAACATGGTTGAATACATAAACCAACATCACATTCAAGACAATTATAGGGGATACACGGCAAACTTTCTTTTTGAGTAGTCATCTAATTCACTGTCAGACATATCCATACAAGATATTGAAAATAACTCGTATCGCACAATGCTATGCAAAAACAGAGCAAGAGAGAAAAAATTGTTAATTGGTGGATCATATATGTAGAATTCATCAGGCTAAAGAACTTGGATTACTTATAGCTTTATTTATAACTTCAAACATAAAGAAATAAAGATACTGTCCAGCAGCATATTCAAACAAATAAACATAATCACCTTGGGTACATAAAAACAAATATGGCATCTATCCTGATGCTGACTGCTTCAGCTTACTTGCTGCCTGTACACTGACCAAACTTGGGCTTTTATATCATTATATTTAAAACAAATCTACATATTCTGAAAATATGTGCATGTGATGCCATTTGATCAAAAGAAATTTAAATCCAGAGTTGAGGTGCACTTCCCTTCCAAATACTCAATCACTATTTGATGACCTCATACCTGGGATCCAATGAGTAATTAACAGGCTATCAAATGACATCACATGCCTATCATAATTCAACTTCAACTCTACCTCCAAATGAAAACATTGGCTAAGGTAAACAAACAGTTCTTAACTATGCAACAGAAAGGTAATTATCAATTACAAGTTACATAATATTTAATTTAAATAAATTCTATCTTATTTATACATTATACTTTTGGACTGGATGTCAAGCCTGGGGAAAACCTATTGGGGATAAAAATATACCTAATTTTTAACCCTTGGTGCTAACAAAAATCACACAACCTATTCAAGCACGCTCTCACATGAACTTCCACCTTCAAATTTCACCCTCATGCGGTGGCGTATGCAGGGGGGGGGGTTGATTGGGGGTTAAAAAAAAGCCACTGGTTCTGATTACATATATTATTTAATTAGGTTTAAGCTTTTCACTGATTGCTCATAACTACTATTTCATAGTACCTCCCCCCCCCTTGGAAAATTTCTGTGTATGCTGCTGCTCATATGCCCCCTACCTGTTTGTTAAAAATGAGCATGACCCTGTCAAACGATAATTGGAGGTGTCAAGGTCAGTATATCACATTCCAAAGCAGAGGGCATAGTTGTACGTCTATAAACAAATTGCAGTGTCAAGTATTCTGGGAGGACGTATATATACGCCCGCGGAGGTAAGGGGTTAAAGTAGTTTCAATATCTCCTATTTTCAGCTATAACCTTAGAAAATGAAAACAGGATATTAATATTTATACTTACTGTATCATGTACTGCTTTTTGTCACATTTTTAAAAATAATATTGTAAATATGTTTTTCAAAAAGAATTTGTACATTTAAAGTATCATAATTATGCTCTGAAATTCTAGAACAATCGATTATTAATCAATATAATTTTTAACAAATAGCATTTAGAGCCTTCTTGAAATGTTGTCAATGGAGAACTTCTATTCCTTAAATTTATTATTCATATTTGGAATCTGTGAAGACTCTTCTATCTTTACATGAACCAGTCAATTCCTCCTATTCTTCTTTCTGTGTCATCTCTTTTTTCACCATCTAATAGTCTAGATATCCATCTAAATCGATTTTGGAGCAATCTCCATTTTAGTTGTTTATTTCTGCCCTTAACGTAGTTCTTTATGAATGTTCTACAGTTCTTAATGATAAGTTTTGTATATATTTGCTTTGTATGTGTGTGTGAGAATTACCTTTAGATTGGAAAAAACTAATCATGTATTGATTTTTCAAATTTTTCTTTAGAGTTACTCTAAATTGAGTTATTTCAAAGCATTTGTAGTCACTTGATTAGGAGCAGGATCCTAGCTACAAATTCACTTCTTTGATACTTATTTGCATTCCTCTTTTTTAAATGTGTTGCTCTTCTTTTGAAGGTGGGATAATGGGCAATAGGGTGGACATTATCTTTTTGCATTGATGCACCATTTGTTTGCATTTTTCTTAAACTAACATCACAACACATTGGTGATGTAATAATTTACTAGCATTAGACCATGCAAATAATGGTGTAGTATATGAATTTGTGTAAAATGCTCAGGAATTTCAGTGCTTGAAGAATGAGAGTATTTTTTTAAAATGTCTTAATTTTATCTACATTTTGTAAGGAGCCGTAACTAATTTCTGAATATCAAAATGAATCAGCTGTATATTTCTGTTAAAGTCACTAAAATTAAAATTTAGTATAAAAATGAAAAACCCACAGAATTCATTTGGACCCTGTTGGGAATTTTAATATCTAAATAATTTTGATTTGATACTATTCTCTCTTTTTTTCCAGTTCTTTATCTGTATATATTAATTATTTTGTATGTTCTAACTTGATCTTTTGGGTGTGTCTTTCAGGTGATGGTCCTGAATTCCGAGATTATGTTATAAGACTGGGAGTTGTGCCTCCTCTTCTTTCATTTATTAAGCCTGAAATACCCTTACCATTTCTGAGAAATGTTACATGGGTTATTGTTAATTTGTGTAGAAGTAAAGATCCACCACCCCCGGTTGAGACTATTAAAGATTTGCTCCCAGCTCTTTGTATGTTAATTCATCATACAGATGTAAATGTAAGTGGATATTTTTCTACTGGCTGCATTAAAATTCTGCTCATCAAAGATTCTTTTAAAATTTTAAATTTGAGTTCAGAAATGTTTATTTCTTTCTTTGAATAAGTTCATCATTTTTACTAATCATATTAGAAAATAATTTCCTACTAGAAATATTTCTACAAAAGTTAAATTGACAAATATTTGAAGAGTTAAAATTGTTCCCAGTCCTAATTATTAAATTTTTTGTTTTTAACAATTTATCTTTCAACTGAACAGGAAATTCTTGTTTAAACATTTGCAAAAAATTTTCTCAATGTTAACAGTAGTTCTTTATTAAATTGTCATATTGTTCATTAAATTATCAGTGCATTTTTTAAATAAAACTATCAAGATAGTAATTTTTATAACTTTTATAGGAAAACACACAAAATTTAGGTAAAGAAAAGTTGCAATGGACTATTTTTACACAAAAATGCTGAAAACATACTGGCACTATAAGTGAAAGCATGTGCATGAGAATGTATAGTGTTGTGTCAACTAATATTCCTTATGAAATGAAGAGTTAACCTTTTCATTGTATCACAACAGGTCACTTCAAATGCTTCATTTAGTGTTGTTGTTTGGCCATGTGAGTATCCTTGTGGTTTTGACATCATCTGATAGTCCATTGTTTTTACCCTAAATAGAGAACAATTCTTAGTTGAAATTCTGATCTATATCAATAAAATTGACTATCCAAATTCTTTTATCTTTAAGAGTATTTTTCATTTTACTAAATTTATTACATAAAAGGAAAGTAGCTAAAGAAAGTAATTATTCAAAAAAGGTTTGCTGAATATTTACAAATCTCTTTTTATATAGGTATTCATGAAGAATTATATAAAAACGTCAGTCATATACATTTTAAGCAGTTGCATAATATTCTATCTAAGACTATGGAGCTATTTAAACAAAAAGTTAACTAGGAAGCTGAAAGGTAAAATATGGAGTGCTTTTGGTTAAACTTGTACTTAAAATGATTTTATAAATTGCCAAGAGAACTTATTCTACCAGTATCTTGTTTTATTTTCTCTCACTCTTCTCATTTGTTTTATGCATATGATCATTTGTCTTAATTTTTCTCTTATGTTCTTAATTTTTATGCCGACATTTAAGTATTTTGTAGTTTAAAACTTTACTATTCTTGATTAATTTTGTGAGGTAAGTTCAAACCCTTGCTTCATTCTAAAAAGTTCTTAATTTGCCCTTGATCTAATTTTAAATTAATATAACAATGTAACTTAAAATATGCAATGCTATTTCACTGTCATCCCTGAACAGGTATGAGTTAAATTGCTCTAAAACATTTAGTGTAAGTACATTGAAGAAGGTCTCCTTTTCACTTGTACTACTTAAGTACAAATTGTATAATACAATCATCTTATTTGTATTTTGATCAAATTTTTCTCTGTAGGCATAATAGGAACAAGTTTAATTCATTTTGTTTATTATTTCTAAGTAATTTAATAATACATAGCTTCTTTTAGTATGATTTGTGGCTGAAATTTCACTTAATCTTGCATATCCTTAATCTCCATGTTTAAGATAGGAAGAATTTTTTTTAATAATTATTTTTCGCTCTACAAGTGATTTTTTTTTCTCAATGTGGGTGGCATAAAATGGAGACTTCATTCTAGAAATAAGGCAGGTATTTAAAAATGATGTATTCATTTGTAGGACAGTAAAAATTTTATTCTTCTATGTTGATTATTTGATTAGGTGCCAGGTAGCTTTCTTAGCAGTGTTTTGGAAAGAATTGTCCATTTTTATCCTAAACAGATCTTAAATTTAATCTTCAGTTAGTTGTAATACTAAATTAATTTGTTAGTAAGGACTGGTTTCCTAAATAAGTCTTTAATGTTATCATTAATTTTATTATCTTGGTCTTACTTACAAGATAAACTCAAGTATCTGGTATGTTTGATTTATGAATGAGCTATGATAACATTATGCCTGAAAATTAGAAAGTTAGAGTAATTGTTAAATGAAATTCAAGCATTCAGTATTGTTTATGAAAGTGTAATATAAATTTAACATGAGAATATATATATTATATATACAGTCGAACCTCCATATATCGAAGTAGCAAATTGCCGGAAAAAATTCGATATATAGAATTGAGCTTAGTTTTATCATAATTCTCCTTAAAAAAATTAAAGCTAATTTTCGTATACGAAACTCCATTTCTAATTTATATGCGAATCCTATTAAATGAAAGTTATTAGCTAAAAAATGAATTAATATGAAAAATTTATTGAGTAGTGCATACCTTTAAAAAAAAAACAATAATCCAGACAGTTGTTACAATGATCACAGTAACATTCTTTTTAAAAAAAACTATGACTATCTTGCTGAACAGCCAGTTTTGCGGAGAAAGTTCAAAGAAATGTTCGTATTTATTCAGTCTACTAAAAACTTAATCAGGGATATTTTCGGTGAATTAAAGTCCACGAAATATTGTTTCAAATGCCAAAAATTGGGAGATTTTATTCTAAAGTGGAATAAAATATCCCAATTTCTCTTGAAAAAAATTTCGATATATAGAGATTTTTTCGATATATAGAATCAATATTTCTATGTAAAGAAGGAGATTTGCTAAGAGTTCGATATATAGAAAATTTCGATATGTGAAAGTTCGATATATGGAGGTTCGACTGTATATATATATATATATATATATATATATATATATATATATATATATATATGTAACATACTGGACAACCCAAGGAAAGAATGGGCGTCCAGCACATCACTGGGAATGAAGAGTAGTCGTGGCTCGAATAAACGACGCGGCAAGTTACGGCATTAAATTTTATTAGACGGAGAATACGTCTTTCCAAGACAGTTACAAAATCAAAAAAGCGTACATGTTTCCGTTCATGTGGTTTATATAAACTTTGTCATGTGATCATCATCGCGATTAGGGATTTGCTGTTGTCGATAAGTCACATGTGGTTTTATATAATCTGCGCAGAGCTTATCTAAAATATTGGGGACGCCGCGCCTATTTGAAAAAGGAAGCCATTTAATATTTTCTCTCGAGGTTATTAGAGTTTAGAATCAAAAGCGAAATTTAGCTCGTACGCCCAAGGGAATTTAGAATAATGTTAGATTTTAAAATGGTATGGGGTTTTTAATGTTATAGAATATCCCCCCCGTCCGAGAAGAGGCTGACCAACAATGCCTGCATTGGAGGACAGACTCACCCGGCCATGTGAGGAAAATGGGCGTCGACCACAAATTTGGAAAAGTTTTAAAAGGAACATATGTTTTAAGTTAATTTAGTATGATGATCACATGGCAAGACATTGCACATTTCAATATCGAATACACAAAAATACACTAATGATTTACTAATTTAGGAACACAATAAAAACAAAAAAATTATAGAAATTAATGATCAATTATAGAAAATTGTAAATTATATAAATTTCTTATATTGTTGCTGTGAAAAACAATTAAATTTAAATATGCACTTATCATCAAATGAAGATGATGCTGAGCAGGGCGGCCGTCCCCACACAACAAAATCTCAAAAAAAATCAATTCAATTTAATTAAAAAAATTATCAAATTTTCACTCTACATCAGTTTTAATTTTGAGTCGACTCACACAAATAATAGATTATAACAATGAAAATATCAAAATCAACAAACAAACATGTTAAGTAAATGGAATAGAACATGACAATAATTTGAAGTTATTGTACTTTCCTCCTCAACTCTCACAACATTGGGGTGAGTCCAGAAAAGTTTGTAAGGTACACATGGTAGCTTATAGTTCACGTTCCTTATTATGTTAGCTACAGTATGTTGCTTGAGAAACGTACAAAAAAAAAAATCACAGTTCGGTAGGTTCTGTGTCCTATCATCTCGCAAGTGCAGAATACCCAAAAAAATACAATATCTTGGCTTAAAAAAAAGTCTTTTGTAGTTGGGTACAAAAAAAAATCACAGTCTTTTTAGTGCTGTGTTATTTCTGCTTCACAAACGTAGAATACATAAACATCACATTATCTCGACTTGTTTACATATAAAGAAAATTAGTTCTTTAGTTATATAATAAAAATCACAGTTTATAATAAAAATCACACTTTCAATAAAAATCACAAGATTTAATAAAATCACACTTCAAATATATCAATTGTACATAAAAATTACAAAACATATCACTCATTATCTAGTTTTCGTATCTTTATTTATCTCATCATTTTTTCTTAATATCCATTATCTCCTTTATTTCAATATTACTTATTATCAACAAAAATCTCTTTTTAATATCTTTTATATTTCTTATTATTCTCATTTCATCATTTCTTATATTCATTTTATTTCGACAATATTTATTCATTCCAAAATTCTATTCAATATTCTTTAATTATACTTATTCATATTTATTCTAACTTTATTTATTTATTCTCAATACTTTTCACTCTATTTTCAAATTATTTATCTACTATTCATTTGTGTACACTTATTTTAATTCTACGTGGATATCCAATTTTTTGTGTTGAAGGTACCTTGTTGTATGTGTGTTACCCAAACTCTTAGTTTCAAATTTTTTAATTCTACCTCTAAGCAGTGAGGGTTGTGTTTATGTTTGTGTAACAAGTGGGTTTTCTTTCTCCATATTGCTCTCTGACTAATAAGGAGGAAGAGTCTTTTTAGCCGTACAGTGGACTAACCGTAAATCTCCGACAGAATATGACTGCGTTGAAAAACAGCATCTTGCATAGTACACAGATGGAGAAAAAGGAAAAGGTGCAGTTGTCATACCTGTGGGAGTATAATATATAGAAATGGGAGGACAAAAGGAGTGGCCATCCCAGCCCTGTTTTAGTCATTACTCAAGCATATAGTCTTCAGCACTTTAAGTGACTGAGTTGATGAATTAAAAACAAATAGCAAAAAAAATTAATAAGATCTTAAACAGTTGGGACGGCATCCAACGCGCTTGTAGAGTTGGGTGATAGGAAAGTGTATTCAAGAAATAGGAAATTTACTGAAAGGTTAAAGAAGTAGAGTTGTCATAGTCGGTGTTTAAATTGAGATCCAAAAAATTCACATATAATAGTATTCTTAAGAAGAAAGTTTAAGTTAGACAGTTTTTTTTTTTTTTTTTTTTTTTTTAAATATATCTTTAGTAGGACAACACATAATTAATTATATCAATTTAAAAAATATATAATGATGTTAAGCATCACATAGAAAAGAAAGAAAAATGGATCTAATGTTTGTCATTATTCGTGGTGTAGTTTTAAGTTCTCTGGTGCATTATAATATCTCAATCTGCAATCATGGACAATTTCAGAATCTCGTTTAGTGTGAAAGTTTGGTCTATCAATTTCATAATTAACTTTTGACATTTGTTTTAGAATAGTGTAAGGTCCAGAATAGGGTGAGCTTAATTTTCTTGTATTAGGGTAGTGAAATTCTTCGAATAACACTAAATCTCCAACATTAAATTTAGATTCTACAAAACGTGCATCATATTTTACTTTATTCCTATTATGGTAATTAATTGTCCTTTCTTTAGCTAATTTTCTCGCCTCATCCACCTGAGGATAAAAATCTTGTTTAACATGAGGTTCATAAGGTAATATTCCAAAAAGTAGGTAAGCTGGGGTCATTTGGGTGACTGAATGAGGCATATGATTGTATTCATTAATTACTTCATTTAATAGGTTTGTCCAAGGAGTTTTGCTTGTTGAGTTATGTACTTTGCACCTTAATCTAGTAATTATTGTTTGATTTACCCTCTCTACCTTTCCATTCGTTTGTGGATGATGACTCGAGGTAAGTAATTGTTGCACATTGTTATGCTCTAAAAATCTTCTAAACTTTGAACATGTAAAAGCTGCATTTCTGTCGGTTAGCAATTTTTTTGGTGTTTGAATTTGGAATATTTGTTTTAAGCAATTCGTATAAGTTTCAGTAGTTACGCTTTTTGATGGAAAAGCCCAAATATAACGCGTTGCATGGTCAATTATCAAATGTAAATATTTCTTTGTGGAATTATAGTAATTAAATCTGCCTACTGTGTCTAAACTTAAGCACTCAAAGGGTTGGTCTGTCGGAGGTACTTCTTGCAGCAATCCAAACCTTTTCTGTCTTTTCTTTTTGTTTAATTGACAAGTATGGCAATGTTTAACATAATTACTAATGTCCTCATTGATTTTGGGCCAATAATATTGGGGTGTGAGTAATTGCATTGTTTTATTTATTCCAGGGTGTCCATAGTCCTCGTGGGCTCTTTTTAAAATTTCTAACCTCAATGAAAATGGTACTACAATTTTTAAAAATCCTTTCTTTCTCATGTAGATTACATCATTTAGTTTTTTATATTTAAGTCCCTGTACATTGTCTTTATTTTGAAATTCTACAATTTTTCTTAGTTCAATTAAATGATTTATTTGGGTTTTAGGTTCTAGAATAGGGTTCCTTGAAAGCATGTCAGCTTCAATATTTGCAGCTCCCTTCTGGTATTTAATTTCATAGTCGAACATACTTAGTTTTAATGACCAGCGAAAGAGTCGACCTCGAAGATTTTTCACATTTCTAAGCCAAACTAAGGCAGCATGGTCTGTGTGAATTGTGAACTTTTTCCCGTGGAGATAATGATAATACCTGTCTAAACTGTCCACAATTGCCAAACACTCAAGTTCAGTAATAGAATAATTTGCCTCATAGTCCTTTAATACACGAGAGTGATATGCTATGGGATGCAACACCCCATCTTCACCTAGCTGTTTTAAAACAGCTCCAACCTGTTGTTTACTAGCATCCACAAATAAATGACAGTCTTTGTTTACATCATACAATTGCAATATTGGTTTACAAATCAATAAATTCTTAAGATCCTCAAAAGCTTCTTGGCACTTGTCTGACCATCCCCATTTTACTCCCTTTTTCAATAATGTATTTAATGGCTGTCTTACTTTTGCATATTTTGGAATAAACTTATTATACACATTTATTGTGCCCAAGAATCTTTGGAGTTCTTTTACATTAGTTGGTGGTTTCAAACACTTTATCTTTTCAATGTTAATGTTGTCTGGGGCAATTTTCCCATTTGTTACATTATATCCAAGAAAATTAATTTGTTGTTGCAGAAAAGTACATTTAGTTAATTTTAACTTGATATTCTCTTTTTTGAAAATGTTAAATAGTATCTCTAAATGTTCAAGGTGTTGTTCTTTGGAGTCTGAAAAAATTATAATATCATCGAAATAGTGGCATGCAAAGTTAACTTTATATTTATCTAAAATTCTCCTGATAGTCCTATTGAATATTGCAGGGGCGTTCTTTAAACCAAATGGGAGTCTTAGCCATTCGTATAAGCCAAAAGTAGTGGCAAATGCCAATTTCTCAGTATCTTTTGGGTGGACGGGTACATGCCAATACCCTGAGGTAAGGTCTAAAGTTGAAAAGTAATTAGCTCTGCTTAATTTATCTAGAATATCATCAATTCTGGGTAAGGGTTCTGCATCTGTCTTAGTAATTAAATTTAGTTTTCTGAAATCAATACAAAGTCTAGTTTTTCCCTCATTTCGCTTTCTTGCCAAAGTCACAGGACTTGAGTATGAACTATGTGATTCTTTTATGATTCCTGCTTCTAACAAATTTTTAATTTGGGTCCTGATCTCTTTTTCCTCAGTTGGCGAAGTCCTGTATGCTCTTAGACTCACTGGTAAATCAGAATTTAGGATTATTCTTTGGGGTTCCATCCTTATTTTGCCTATGTCATATTTGTTAGCTGAAAACAGTCTATTATTTTTGTGCAATAAATTCTTTAATTCCCTATCAACATCTAAATTTTTGATTTGATCATTAATGTCAACATTTTCATAATTTGGATTAATTTCTGCTTTGATTCCACCAGAGCTTTCATTAAAATTGTCATTTACATCATAATCAATACAGAAAATATCATTTTCTTTCTGCGAATTTTCTTCATAAGGGTTAAACATATCAGAAACTTCAATTTCATGACCATTACTATTATTATCCACATGCTTATTATCACATTTATTTTGTAGGTGTAATGAAATTTTACTTATCTCACAAATATTAACCATTTTCAAAGCAATTCTATTTTGATACACACACAATTGGTTACAATCAATTACTAATTTAAACTCTTTACACTCAGGAAGTCCCAGAATAAGATAAGGCAAGTCATTGTCCAAAACATATGCAGAAATGTTTCTAATTATTTTCCCTATTCTCAAAGTTAATACACACTTAGTTGTAATTAAAATTTCACCCTCAGCTTGCCTGACCTTAATTGGAGAACTTGAATAGCATTTCAGTTGACATTGCTTGACCAGTTTTTGTGACATCAGACTAATAGTCGAAGCAGTGTCAATCACACAATTTAAAAAATTCTGTTTCTCATTTTCATATAGTCTTTTTGTTTTGTCAACCCTATTATTTCTGATAATGTTTCCCCTCAATGACAGTAATTGTCATTCTGGCGCCTGATCTCTTTCAAATTCAGGTTCCTCATAATGATGTTTATTGTCTGACACCGACATCTTATCAAATCTCTCATTAATAGAGCAAGTTTGTTCCCAATGATAAGCATTACTTATGCCAAAGTTAGAACATTTTCGACAGGGTCTAGATGGTAAGTCTGCATATTGTTGGTGGTGATTAATTTGGTTATTGGGATTGGGTGCAAAATTTCTATTCAACCTTTGATCTCTGGGTTGCCATTGTCTGAATTGTTGCTGCTGACTATAATTAGGTCTAAACTGATTTTGTTGATTATTATTAGGTCTAAATTGAGGCTGGGAAGAGTAATTTTGTCTAAATTGGTAAGGTGGGCTATAATTCATCCTAACTTGAGGTTGGTTGTAATAATTCTGTCGTAATTGGTTCCTATTTTCAAATCTAGTGTTAAAAAAGTTATCCCGATCCCCTTGATTAGTTTTGTTTCCTTCATTATTTATTTTGATTAGCTTATTAGCCAACACTATCCATTCTGTTGTGGTTTGAGGAGGATTTGCAGCTATGGTCATTCTCATTTGAGCATTTAGGCCTTCTGTTAGGCCTTCTAGTATTAATTTCTGTGATAACCCCAATCTCTTTCCTACATCAATTTTTTTATGAAAATATTTGGTTAAGTCATCATTATATTCAAATTTCAAATTGGAAAATTCAGAGAATTCCACGCTATCTGCCTCAAAGAATAATTCTTGCAAAGTGTCTTTTAATTCTGTCCAATCTTGGATGTCTAAGCAAGTGTTTACAAAAACTGTTAGAGCCTTCCCCTTGAGAAATTTTGAAATATATCTTAGTTTATGTTCATCTGAAACATTTGCTTGGCAAAATTTCTGCTCAATATAGGCAAGCCATTTTTGTAGTTTCATTCCCCCCTCTGGGTCAAAAGGAATAAAATCCTTGAATTCCCTCTCTACATATTCAAGTTGAAAATGGTCCTTGCATTCTGTCTCAATTTTATCATTTGTTGTTGTTTTTTCCCCCTGAAATTCTGTCTTTATAGTTTTATCTTCCATCTTATAAGTTTAACACAATATCACAATTATATTTCAATTTAAAACAAGAATATAATATCATACAATCATAGTTTACTAAACAATTTTAAAAAGTTTATGATGGGAGACATACAACCTGGTCATGTGATGCTTGTCTTGTTACTGTAAAATTCTCGGTTGCACAAATTTTTATTTTTATTTTTTCACGGTACAGCGCTAGGGCTTGCATACCGGCTTAATTAAATTCACACACAAGAACATATCGATGGTTTTTGAATTGGCGGTGATTTCACTTCCCGAGACACTTGTGAAGAATTTATCACACAGAGCAATGGGGACACAATCACTAAGAAGATTCACTCGAAGTCGAAGTCAGAAGCAAAAGCAGCTACATAACTTGTGAAAAAAAAAAAAGACGCACATTCTTCGATGGCACAATCTGTAAAGCTTCTTTCAGATACACGCGTACACAATTATTATTATTATTATCAGTTTTTTGATGAAGCCTTCAAGGTATTTTTTCAAAAACGCGCACATTATTCCGCTTGAAAATCACGATGAACTCCGGCTCAGAAAAACAAACATGTCTCTCTCCATTGCTTAGCACACAGAACTCGAACCAAAACAGTAGCGCACAACACGTACTACATCGGAATGACGGGGAAAGAGGAGATCTCGACCTTGACATACAAAGTCCACAGCGTGAAAATTATTCTCCTGACCGAAGACCGCAAACAGCAACCGTACTTATGGCCTGGAAATCCATTGGGATTTTCCCGCGCAGGTTCGAATCCTGCCGACTCATTGTAACATACTGGACAACCCAAGGAAAGAATGGGCGTCCAGCACATCACTGGGAATGAAGAGTAGTCGTGGCTCGAATAAACGACGCGGCAAGTTACGGCATTAAATTTTATTAGACGGAGAATACGTCTTTCCAAGACAGTTACAAAATCAAAAAAGCGTACATGTTTCCGTTCATGTGGTTTATATAAACTTTGTCATGTGATCATCATCGCGATTAGGGATTTGCTGTTGTCGATAAGTCACATGTGGTTTTATATAATCTGCGCAGAGCTTATCTAAAATATTGGGGACGCCGCGCCTATTTGAAAAAGGAAGCCATTTAATATTTTCTCTCGAGGTTATTAGAGTTTAGAATCAAAAGTGAAATTTAGCTCGTACGCCCAAGGGAATTTAGAATAATGTTAGATTTTAAAATGGTATGGGGTTTTTAATGTTATATATATATATATTGAGAGAGAGATGTGCATTTAAATACTTGTTTAAAATATTGATTGTCTTTTATAGTTATTAATAGATTGAATGTGTATAAATAATGTGGGGTTTGTATTACCTGTATATTCACCAAAAAATATATTTCTATTAACAAGTATTTAAACTATTTTATTCCTGTACTGAGTTATACTGTTGGAAATTATGTACCATGACAATGATAACAAAACTATCCAGCTTGGGGCAGTTCTAGCTTAGTGATACTGTCTTATGTTTCTTTCAAATGAATTGTGTATTTTTATCTGCTCATGTTTTATGGTTAATAAAGGTGTTAAGAAAATCATGAAGCATAGATTCACTAAATAAGTTATATTAAATGGAATTTCTTCTCTTTTTAGATTCTTGTTGATACTCTTTGGGCTCTCTCATATTTGACAGATGGTGGAAATGACCAAATCCAGGTATATGCAGAGCTGTTCTGTATATTTTTATTTATTTTTGGAATCTATTGCTACAAGTTTGGGGCCAACTTGGCATGTTATCGCCAGCATGCGATCTTTTGGGGTCCACGATAAATAAAACAATGGTTTAGCACATTCACGCATCTACCATAAATCCTGCTCTTGGGTCTATTGTTGGAAAATGGTTTGGTTGAGCGATGTGGCAACACGGGTTTTGTTTACTAGGTGAATAAGAGTCTGGAATAAAAAGTTCAGTTCTAAAGTTGGTTTTGATGCAATCGGTTGACTGTTTTACAACAGGTGATTCTCCTTGTAGAAAGTTTTAGTCTCGGCTGGTTTAAGATGAGGTCCTTAGAAGGAGGAAAATTTAAGATTGTTTGCTACTTGTTAATAATTGTTATATTGTAATTAATTGTGTTTGAATTCCTCCATGTTAAAGAAAAGTTCTTAGATGCTGGAATTGTTTAACTTCCAGCGACAATTCAACGTTTTATCTTGTCTACTCTTCTGCAAGTTTTGAAGAAAGTGTATGGAAGATTTAATGTTATATAAATTTCTATTATTCAATTTGCCATAACAGGCATATTTATTTCTGTATTTAAAATTTACTATTTAGAATATCTTCCCGTCGCTCGGATTTGGTACACTATTATCTGGAGATATTAAAGAGGAATCATGCTATAATTTAAACTAGTATGTGCCGATATAATGTAGTTGAAAATATGATTAAATCCTGCATTGCTAAGAGAGAAATAACGTTAAGAAAGTTATATGAAATAGTTTGAAGCAAAATGTTTTCTTCAAAGAATTGGCTAAATATTTATAGTTGCATCTTTTAACTGTTGTGCCATACTAGTACAGTAAGTCATTAACTTACATAGAATGTTCTGGAATGAATTAATCACGTAAGTAGATAGCATGTAAGTTGAAATTTACCATCATCAACATCACCCCATTTGTGCTCTAAATTTTCCAAAATACTTAATGCTTTCACTTGTATCAGATCAAGACTTACCAGTATACGCTTGTGTTAGCGATCTCAAATCCAAATTTATCAATAATTTCTCCATTGTTTCTACTAAAATACCCATTTTCTTTGAAATTGTCATCATATTAAAGTTGAAAATTACAACTGCGTATCTACATCCGCGTAACTCCAGGACTTACTGTATATAAAATACTATTATGTACTATTCTATTGAATTATGTTTTTAAATATTAAACTGGGGTTGCTCCTAGCATTTTGAATACAGAGATACTTTTTGCTTTTTAAATGGGGTAATGATGTGCTACAAACATAAGTTACAAGCATAATCTAGTTGAACTTTGCGTATAATTTTTTTTTTTCAAGGGGAGGGGAGGAGCTTGAATCAAAAGTTTATGAAAAATCTTAATCTCTAAATATCTATCTACAATCTCAAAACTTTTTTTTTGTAGATGGTCATTGATTCATTGGTTGTGCCTCATCTTGTTCCATTATTAAGTCATAAAGAAGATAAAGTTCAGGTAACTATTTATTGGAAACTCTTAGTTCTTATCCTTTGTTTTCATGTGTAAATTGAAATCTGTAATTTATAATTTTCAATCTTAGACAGCTGTGCTTCGAGCAGTAGGCAATATTGTAACTGGTACTGATGAACAAACGCAAGTTGTTCTGAATTGTGATGCTCTGTCACATTTTCCTGCTCTTTTGGGCCATCCAAAGGAAAAGATTAATAAAGTAAGTAAATGTTCATGCAACCATTCAGATTTGATAATGATAAAATGACTTCTGTGTCAAAATGTTTGCCTACACTTCTCTCAGAATTTCATAACATGATTCCATGTTTGAAAGATATTTTAAGTCATGAAATGTCTTTAATGACAAACTTTTAAGTTAAGTGTCTGAGGTTGAAAAAGGTATTACAAAGCCTAGTGCTTGAATCTTGCACAACTGCAAAGAGATCAAAGTTTTAGCATTTGACTTCATTTTGAAATGTTACAGCAATCTCATAAGCAGGAGGTGTTGCTTCAAAATACTGAGTGACTTTGAAAGTAGGACACAAAGGTGGGAAACACAAGTACTTTAAATAGTGAAGTTGCTTAGCTCATTGCACTGCAGATCTTTTACTAACTTTTAATCTCTAAGGATAGAAAGTAACTAATAATTTCATACTTGAAGGTAATATATCATCACTACTAAATGACTGGAAAATCAACATTTTTCATATATGTATCAAGGGTTATATTTGCGGTGTATCATGTTACAAGTGGATAAATCTAGCAGGATGCCATAACAATTTATTTGTAAATGTCAAAAGTCAGCTGCTAAAATTCAGAGAATAGACTTAATCACTTTCAGACTTGGAGTTAAATAGAGCTGTAGGGCTGAAATTTTCAGTTAAAACATTTTTAAGATCAGGATAGTTGGATATAAGCTATCTGAAGCCATTGAGCTCTTGATAAGAAGTTTCATACCATGTAACACCTAAACAATTGGAATTTTCTGTAAATTTTTCTTATTTTCATCATAGTGAAAGAGATTTTACATGATACTGGTCATCGCAGGATAGCTTAAAGACTGTGTAAATTGAGAAAATTGTTGGTATATCAAATGGTATCCATTAAAATCATTTAATAATAATTGAACATAAAATGAGCTTTTAAGTTAGGAATAAAACCTGTTTGAATTTTTTTCCTAACTATAAATTTTGAGTTATCTAGTTATAGTATTAAGGTTACAATATGTAGGCTGATTAAGGTTACAATATGTAGACTGTTACTTATCTATGCATCCCTGATAGCATTTGATTGATAAGTAAATGTTTATAATTTACCTCTTGAAGGTTTTGTGCGTGTGTTGAAATATTTATTTTAAAATGAAGACAGATTTAGAAACATAGCAAAATATGAAAAAATAATTCCATTTCCCCCTTAAAACAGGGTGTATGGCATTCTTTAAAGTATTTATAAAGTGTTTGTTTTTAATAACACATTTTTAAAGCTCTCACAAGTGCTCACCTTTTTTTTTAGGGTTTGTAAAAGTGCATTATTTTACCTGAACTGAAAATAGGGTTTGCTGTGTAGGATTTATTATTCTTGGGTTTAAAATGTTATGTATGGAAATAAATACGATGCAATAAATAGGGTGTTTGTTTGTTGAAAACTTAAGAAGTGGAAGAAAAAAAAAGTGTACCTGAAAAAAGGCTATGAATTTTCCACTATTTGAAATCTAAATAGTCGTCATGTGCCCCCTGCTCCAGCCACCATTTTCAATGTGGGGTGAAAGGTGAGCCATGTTTGCAGTTTTTAAATTTAGATTTATAAATTATTAAAATGAACCCATTTTCACCCATCTCATATGCTTAAAATTTCAAATTCCATCTCATCTCAATAGCGCCAAAATACATTCTTCCAAAGGTTTTCTTGACAGGATTTGTTATGTTTGTTAAAATTTTAAAAAGGTGTTACACGTTAGAGAGGAATAATTCAAGTTTTTATTGAGATGCAAAATTCTGTGCAGCGAGTTTTCCTCAGCTGGATTCCTTGATATAAATAAATTATCCAATTTTTGCATCTACATTTGTATACCTATATATATCTATTGTGGCATTCTTGCCCAAAATTCCAGGAAAATATGTGATCATTTTCATCAATAATGTAATTAAAGTGATTGCTCTTCATGAAATATTTGGATCTGATTATACCTTTAAAAAGTTCCTTTTTCTCTGTAAGTTAAATATCATTCTGTATACATTCATTAATATTGCTTGGATACAAATATTTTATTTTTACCTGTTTTAATATATTATTATTTAAATTCTCAGTGCATGTAATATATTCTGATTATTATTTTAGGAAGCTGTTTGGTTCTTATCAAATATTACCGCTGGTAATCAGCAGCAAGTGCAAGCTGTTATAGATGCTGGTTTAATTCCAATGATTATTCACCATTTGAACAAAGTAAGCATTTTATTCATTATAATGGTCATCACTCATCTGAATGGGGTTTTGTTATGTAGATGATCACCCTGTTCTAATGGCCATGCTTAAAAATTTTATATAAAAGATTGAACTCTGCTTATGTATGGCTGTTATTGAAGTTAGTTTGTATCATGGAGAAATTTAATAAAAATTATTTACAAATACCTATATGAGCAGTTAAACACATAAAACTCCTTGAAAAAAGCTTATTAAAAAAAAAGTTCTTTTTGACGTCAATGTTGTGTTGTGTTGTAATTGTCATGCAATAGAAGGTAGTCTGGAAAGTTAACATAAACAAACAACAGAAATAAAACATGAAGAGGAAATGTAATAAGAAGTTAGCATGCTGCTGTCACAGGTCTCCTGTTACCATGCAAATTGATATTGAAATCATATTTCATTGAATAAAATTTAATGCAGAACATTAGTTTAGCTTTTGAACTGTTTAATCGTAGCTTTTTTAAAAATTTATTCAGCCTTTTATTACATTTCTAATTCTCATTAAATTAGATTCTTGTCATTTGTAATTCAGTGGTATGTAAAGAAAACTGCATTAGTGCCTGCCTCTTAATGTTTGACAAAATGACAAGTCAGTTTAAAAATTAAATGTTTTCTCATTAAAAAAGCTTTTCATTTCTTGTCTCTTAATGTGAACAGTTAAAAATCCATTTAATCTTCTCTATTTGAGTTGTTTTAAACCTGTTATTTGTGTCTTTAATGATATTTTTGAAGTTTTCAACAAACAGTATCTAGGTATTCCAAAAAGGAAAATTTCGGACTGCTAGTTTTCTATGAAAGGCCATAATTCTTAACACCATATTTGCAAGCATTGTTGAGCCTGAAACTTTTGAATTTAAATGTATGGTGGTGGCAAAATAAAAAGGAATAATTGGCAGCTTTTTTGTTTACTCTACTACAAATTTACAATAATCTGCAGCACCAGCTGAAGCTGGTACTCAAGCTCTTAAGTACCTTTCGAGTACTTCCTGGTTGAGAATACTCCTTTTTAATCTCTCTTTTTACTCACATTCACACACACACACACATACAAATTGCAAATTAGTCATTTATTTTTGTTTTGCAAATTGAAATGATGTCTTATAGTTGAAATTTTTCTCTTTTTCAAGTTGAAAAAGCAAGGATCTTGTAACTTTGTTTAATTATCCCATAATAACCGAAGTGCTTTCGCTTTATTCAAAGGTTGTTGTTTATGAAAACCATGTTCCGAGTTAAGGAATAAGGAGAAAGCCTTGAGTTTACACATTAAGAAAGACCCCTTGTGAATCATCTCAGATTCCAGATAAAGACTATGTATCCCTGAAAGCTGCTCTTGGCACAAATATTTTTTTCCTATGTTCAATAACTGTTTTAGAAGCATTGAACCACTTTAGCATACTTTTTTCTCCTCCATCCTCTACATGATGAATTCAATATAACTTTCATAATTTTTCTTGCTTAGAAATCTCTTGCCTATTGGAAAAAAGTAAAGGAAATTTGTAAGGGTTTTTGCTGTTTTGTATTTCATTTGTTCCTAGTTAAATTTTGTCGTTTGGTAGATTGAACTAACTAAGCATTTTACGAGTGTTATTTGATATGTCTGCAAAACTGAATTTATTTTCCTTCATAGCATTCCTTAAAGTCGATATGCTTGGTCCAATAATTTTGAAGTTTTTCACTACAGGGTTGATACATTTGGTCCAACAATTTTCAAGCATTATTATCCCCCCCCCCCCACAAAGTAAGACTTTTCCAATTCTGCATAATAAGCATTTATTTCTGAAATCAATTTTTTTCAAATTTGGGAATGAGTTGGTAGTCATAAGGGGACTAAATCTGGAGAATAATGTGGGTGGGGGAATAATTTTGTAACATAATTCTAACAGTTTTGCCACCACAGTCACAAGATTAATGAGCAGGAGCATTGCCATGAGGGAAAAGATTTTTGTTGTTGTTGCTATGTATGGCCTTTTTGTCTTAAATTCACCATTTAAACAATTCAGTTTAGGTGCAATGTTTTGCCTTTTCAAAGTAGTGAATTAAAGTAGTGATCACAACTTCCGAAAACATTAGCATTAACCTTTCCTACTGATGGAATCTTTGGTGCAGGTTCACCTGCTTCAACACTGTTCTTTCATTCCTGGGTGGTAGGGATGTATCCTTGTTTCATCAGTTGTTATGAAAAAAACAAAATTCATCTGGATTTCTTTGAAACAGCTCCAAACTGTGCTTCAAAGTTCATGTATTTGATTGATGAAAGCAAATGTGGCACCCACCTTGCTAACTGTTTTCTCATGTTCAAATATTCATGCAGAGTATTATGTATGTGCTCTGATGAGATGCTAACATCCTCAGAAGCTTCACTCACTTTTAATCTTCTATCCTTCATCACCATATTAAGGATTTTTTAAAAATTTCTGGTGTGACCTCAGAACATCAAACAACACGTGATCATTTAGCTGCAATGAAAATCAACAAACCACTTATAAATTATTCTGAGCAAAGGTGCTAACTTACCACAATATTTTTCAAGTCTTGATTAAGTTTTTGTCGCTATTTTGCTTTTTAATAAGTAATGTTTTGAAGTGTGTTAAATGTGAGAATGCCAACAGTATCTGTACAGTGGTGTTATACGTAGTATTTTGTATGGACTGAATAAACAGCCCTCCCAAAGTACTTCTGGAATGTTTGTTACCAGTTATACCAGTATTTTCTGAATCTGTGCTCATTTGATCTCATAACTGTGCTACCTTTCCATAATTTCTCATAAATTTAAAACTTGTTTTTCTGTATGTAATTTTAATTTAAATGTTTTTTACCAATAATGATTCTCCTTTTTATTTTGCCTGCATTGAGATCCTAAACATTGACAATTCATTTTCTGCTGAAGGGATTGACCATAAAAGTTCTTTGGGCAAACAATTGTGAATTCAAAATGTTTCTTACCTGTTCCTATCTTTTCTTCCAAGGTCTTATGTTCTATATGAAATATTCTGCAGCTGCTAAGTACACATTGTTAGATCATTGCTGGATTTTTTGAAAGAATTCGTGTTATTTGTTTCTTCTGTAACAGTAATAATAAAAAATTAAGTTCTCATTTTCATAATATGGTGACATATCTCATGTTTTTATTGTGGCTAATTTGAGACTTTCTACTAATATCTGCTACTGTTGTTATTTTGGTCATAAATTGTAATGTTATGTCAGCATTTTTTAAATGAGCATTAATAAAATATTTTGTCTGTCTAATGTTGACTAATGTTGTATTTCTCTCTTAATCTAGGGTGAATTTCAAACCCAAAAAGAAGCTGCATGGGCTATCAGTAATCTTACCATTAGTGGCACTAAAGCACAAGTAGCTTATTTAGTCAGTCAACAAGCAATACCTCCTCTCTGTAATCTGCTCACAGTCAGAGATCCTCAAGTTGTTCAAGTTGTTTTGGATGCCATTAATAATATTTTTAAATTGGCTGGTTCACAATTCTTTTCAGTAGCAAGTCAAATTGAAGAGTGTGGAGGTTAGTATTCTTGGATGCTTTTGAGTTGTTTAAATGTTCTTTAGCTCTATTTAAAATAATCTGCAATTAGAAGATACTAGTATTATAAATAATTGTATGAATTTTATATGAATATTAGATATTGTAAAAAATTGTATCACATCTTTTAAGTTTCAGCTATAATTATAAATTGTTAATAGTTGGCCATGTATACTGTAGATTCACTTGAAACATAGGGAATATATACCCAAATACCATTTAGGTATGTTGTTACTGGTATTCCTAGTAAACGTATCATAATAAATTATAGCATCAAAAAGATCAGTATCACTTTAAAAGCTAGTTATCTTCTATGGTTCTCAATTTTGTATGTCAATGATTGCATTTTAATTAATGGAACTTAGCTACTATTATCCCTATACCAGTAACAAATTAGCTTCGTATCTTATGAAGATTTTTTTTGCGAATAATTGTTCTACATAAATCAAGAAATCACACTTGGCTGAAAATGATTGGTTTTAACACTAAGTTGGTGTCTGACATCAGTGAAAATCTGTTTAAATGAATAAAAAAATTATTGGTAGTGTTATATAGTTTATTTTGTTCTAGGAATGGCTGAAAAATTTTAAAGTAAGAAATCAGTAAAATTTTTCTGTAAAAGACAAATTTGACTTTCAGTTAGTAGTATCTGTTCGAATTACATAAACCCACAAAAATAACTTACCAGTAAAACAATGTATTGTTACATGTATATTTTTTAGGGAATCAACTCCTTGACATTTTAAAAATTCTAGAAAAAGTTATAGAATTGACTTTTAGAAATCCGGTAGCAGACATCTTGATGGTGGTCAATAAATTTTCTTGAAATAGTCAGTTCTATGCTCTTTACGATTTTTAAGTTGTATCAAAGCAAAATGGCAAAACTTCTGAAAATTTGAAGATCTAGACAATTTGTTATTGTATTCTATTAATGAACTAAATGTCCATAATACTTCAAAAGAAGTAGTAACCTGTTTGTTTGTCATACCTCAGATCTTTAAATGGTGTTTTAGTAGGTATCCCAGATATAGCCTTAAAATTTTGTGTGACTAAATTGGAGAGTGGTTTGACTAATTTTATCATGTAATATAGTAAAATTTTGCAAAATACAAGTAGAAAGAGCAGCAGAGCATTTATTTCTCGTGGATACTTGAAAGACAATGGTTATCTTGTCATGTCAAAGCATCAATAATATTACAAATTGGCTTTGAAAATATAATATTGAAATTAGCTCAAGTGATATTGTATTGTTTCAGTAGCATAAGGGATAGAGCAGAAAAAGTCACAAGACTGAAGCAAATATTAAAATTTCTATGCCCTTTCTAAATTTCTTGATATGTTTGGGGATTGAGGTTGTGCATGTTTTACATTATTCATGAAAAGTTTGATTTCTCTGTCTTCATGCAGCACTTAGTATTTATTTAAAGAGTAAAATTTCTCTTAAATTGATTATGTGTGTTAACAGTTTAATCTTTTACTAAACCTAATACCAAAATATTTCCTTATCTTTAAAACATGCATTGTTCAAATAGCTTGTAAACTATATGCAGACACTGCTAAAAGGCTAGTTCAAACATAGGAAATTTGTAACATATCTTGAAAATTTTTGGAATCCATATCTTGAAATTTTGACTACTCCTTGAATGTGTGTCAGAGCTGCATGCATATTAAATGTGTGTGTTTGTATGAATTGAATTTTCTTCTATTTATTTATATCTCCCAGTAACTTAATTTCTGTTGTTATTCTGGAATAAAAAATAAAAATAATTAATTTTACTGGGAAAATTTATTTTGAATGGACTTTTCTTGTTTGTTCTAAATGAAAGCCCATTTGAAGAGTAGTATATCTTTGAATGCAAGTACTAAATGTTTTATTTCAGTCAACTTTTTCAGTTCTGTAGTAAGCATCGATTTTTATTTAGGTAATAGAGTAGGATGAGTATGTCCTGTTTTTATGATAACTGTTGTTAGAAGTATTAACCATTGGGACTAGTTTCTTATGAATGACTTCCTGTTGTCATTTTGTGTTCTCTGAATTCTTCATTATATATGTTGTGTTTTTAAGACTATACAGGGAGATTTATTTCTTTGCAGGCTTAGAGAAAATTGAAAATCTTCAGAATCATGAAAATGAAGAAATTTATAAGATAGCCTATGAAATAATGGATCAGTACTTCTCTGATGATGTAAGTTAATTAAGGTTTGGTATTCTTTTGCTTTTACATATTAGGCTATGTAGGAGTGAATAGAATCAACTAGTTCTTACTGCCATTTACCATGCATTCAAAGTATTGTCATTTCTGAATTGAATTGCATGTGGACAAGAGACATTTTATGATTTGTAAAATCAAATTATGTGTTCAACTTTATTTGGAGGTTATGAAATATATTTAAAATCCAACTTTCCAATCAGCTTTCAGCTTATCCTATTTTTGTTGTATCTATGATCTTGTCACTGTTTAGTTTTTCATGTCTCATTCCAGAATACCACTTATCTAGCATAATTGGCAATTCATAAAAATTTTGTCAAATATATTTTTATCAAGGATTTTACAGCTTGTAATTTCATGCGTAACATAACATACAAAGCAAGTTTTTGCTAGGTAAACTGCATACACTGAAAGATCTTTTCTTGCATTGTTTTTAATTAAATGCTTGTGACAGATCTTTTTTTCTTTTATAGTGGTTAAATTTTGATGAATCTTTTCTATTTTTAGCAGACTGATGAAGATCCTACACTCATGCCTCAGTCATCAGATCAAGGTTACCAATTTGATCCCAATGCAGCTATACCCACAGATGGTTTTAAGTTTTGAATAAATTCCTTGGGTTTCCATCTCTCACATTTGCAATGCAAAAACTGGTTGGTGTCATCAATGCCATTTGTGGTGTAGATGAAATGACACTGTTTTGTGGTTTTTATATAACTGAAGACAAAGCAAAGTGTTGATAATGACAAGTGCATTATGTAACTTTTAAACATAGAATGCACACAGAATATTTATATATCATGCTGCAACTGCACTATTTTCTGTAACTACGTTCAAGATAGACAATTGTGTAACTCCATCATCCTTATATTTTTCTGGAACATCAGTTGTGTTGTTACATTGTTGAACGTTTGGTTAAAAATTTCTTTTCATTCACTGTATTTTGTTTTCATTAAATGAGCTAAGTAATGTTCAGACTCTGTAGGCAGTTATAAACAAAGTTAACTTTGCTTAAGAATAAGCAAAACACAACTGTTCTCTTGTAATATTGGTGCCAAATTGCCCTCTCATTAATACTGGTTACTAAAGTAAAAAGTTGAACACCTTTTTTTCTTATTTCTATGTATGATGAAAGCCTGCTTCATTATTACATTGTCGGGGTACTAATTTGAAAATTCTCTTTGCGATATCAAAACACTCAGAAAGTAAAGTGAATTTTAAGAAATTTTTTATACTGCATGATTAAATTAAGGTAAGAATGGATGAATGTGAAAGTAGGCAGTAGAAAGTAGTTCATTATCCCTGGGTTTGTTATGCATTGAAATTTATTAAGGGAAAATTAGAAAGTTTTAAAAAGATTCAGTTACGTTTAAGTAAATGTACCTAAGGATTATTTGAAATTTTAAGTGCTTAACATTTGAAAGGCATTATGATTTCAATTCTATTGTAATTGTTGATTCAAGCTTAACAATGTATGTTATTTATATTTGTAGCTCACTTAATACATATAGATATTGTTAGTTTTATAAAGTATGGACATATTGTCCTCGATTAAAAATATTAGTGATATATTTTAAGTATATTATTTAAGATCTGTAAAAAATTATAGAATTTTTATGAAAATTTTTATGTGATACATATATAATTTTTTGTTGATTCATTTGTTTATTATTATTATTATTATTTTTTTTTTTTACTGCATCTTACTGCCCTTAATTTTTTCATCATGATTTGCAGGATTCATACCATGGCAATATTATATATACTAAAAATATGCCAAGTGTCTTATTGTTGCAAATTTAATATATCCTACAAAAGAGGTTATTGTGGTTTTATTGATTTTTGTTTATTTGTTCTCTGTAAAACACAAATTTCATATGGTAAAATATCTTTTTATATTGAATTATTTATAAAGAAGGTTCTTATTTGTTAGTAGATGGTAATGCCAGGATGTATAAATTATTTGTGTTCATGGTTCCTTTCAAGAGATGGAAAATATACAATATTAAAATTTGATATCTCCAATGAAGGTTAATGAGCAATAGCTGAAACAATTGTTTGCATGAATTTGTTATTTGCACCTATTAACTTGTGTTCTTACTTTAGTGATGTGTATTTTGTGTAATGTTTGATTTCTATATGTCAAAGGGGGGGGGGGGGGTAAATTGTCTTAAAATAATGTCAGTTAATTCCAAAATAGTGCAAAATCAAATACACTCTTAAAAATCCTTATCTACATTGGTAAACCTGATGGTTAATTATTTTAAAACCTCCATCCTTTGAGAAATATTTCAGGAAATGAAGTCTGCTGTTTAAAGTAGAACAAGAATGACTTCTGATATTATTATATTTGTACTTTAAATATACTAATACAGTTTGGCAAATGTTTTTTTTAACAATGTAAATTGCTTTTACTATTATTATGGCCTTCATCTGGTTTCTTCAGTTAATTTCATATTTTCTTACCATTTTTGATATTTTTACAAGGGAAATCTATTGTTGCAATGTTAAATCATGATCTATGTGGAAATATATCTGTGTATAATTATGTTAAATTGCAGCTGGCTTGAAGAACTTTCCCAAAAGTCATTATTTTTGGAGCTTTTATTCAAAGACTGCCATGGTATAATTTCTGTAGTACACATTTCCTTTAGTCTGTATATTAGTTTTTTTTTAATAATAATTTTGTATGGCGTGGTCTGTATAGAAAATTCTAACTGCAGGTGAAACTGCACTTTTAAAGACAGTAGTTTCAAAATTTTGAGTATGCCTTTATTAAAATTCATTATAATATCATTATGTGAATTTGAGTTATCCTTTATTGTAATTCTTGATCATATGATTTCAGTGTTATTTAGTTTATTTCCTTCTCAGAATTCTATTTGAAGAGCATTCTTTGTAGAATGAATAGAGGAAGAGGCTAAGAATTATCATTGTTATCTGGTAGAGAGTTTCCTAAGTTGAAAGAGAACTTACACTGAGTTGACTTAATTGAACTTATATGTGTAACTTTTTTGAATTAGTTCCTAAAGTGCAGTATGCATGATACTCTGTGTCACATTTTTAATAAATGTGCTTGTAATTAGTCGTTAGCATCATACATCCGATAAAACATTTTAGTTCAGGCATTTTCAGTTTCATCATATGTTGTTAAACAGGAGCTAACACCTTTTTTTAGTCATGAATTTTTTTCTTGTCTGAATGAGCTTCTCTTCTCCTGTACGATGTTCTCTCCCATATCATATTTCAAGTATCTTCTTCAATCTTAGTTGGATATCTCCATGACACTTCATCAAATAAAATGTTTTTGTGAACAGTATGTGTTTAATTCTATAGGAAGCTGAATAAATATTTTTTTAAAGTTTGAACTGTATTTATTAAAAGTATATTTTTAATCTAAATCCTCTCAAGTCATATTGCATAAGATTACATAAAATGAAGAACTGGAACTCCCTAAATACTAAAGATTTCAAACATGATCCATATTTTATTTCCTATTTCATATATTGTAGTATAAAATTTTCTCCCAAGTCTAATTGTAGAACTTGATTCTAAGTATGGCAGAAAGCTTCACACTGGCAACTCTATTATCTGATGTCAAAGTTTTTGGATAATGTCTCCAATGGAAATTTATGAGCTGTACTTTTTGATTTTCATATACCCCCCCCCCTCTATGAAGGTCTAAGTTAATGTTTTGCCTTATATTTATTTTTAAAAATATCTCACCAAGTATTTCAGTGTTTATTTTTTTCCTTCCCAAATTGGTGGGGCCTGAGAGGACATGGGGGTTTCTCCTTCAAGAGAATAGGCAGGTTAATACTAGCTAGGCTGATTGCATCAAACCCAAAATAGTGATTGGAAACAAGTTTTGTATTGCATGGGAACTGGATCTCTGGTGATTTTTCAATCAAATTTGCTTGCTGTCGTCAAGGTAAAACTAGTTACTATTTTTTTTCACTTTGCAGATTTCGCTGTACATCCGACTTAAAAATAAATACACCTGCTTACAGTTAATTTGTTAAATTTCAAAATTATATTCTGTGTGGTTAACATTTAATCTGAAATTGAATTTGTAAATTCTTGTAGTATTTAAATAATTTCAAACATAATTGGGGCTAATTTTATTAAGAAATTGGGAACCAACGATGGATTCAGTAAGTTTTTTAAATGATTAGGTGTCACTACCTCCTTTATGGTCATGGCCAAAAAATTGAAGTTTTGGCTGGCCTGCTTATGAAAACCTTTATCATTAATGGCTAATGAACTAGCTGAAGTCTGTAAACATACCTCTGAATGTAAGGTATGAGGGCTTCGTAATATATAAGAAAATTGATCATGTGTATCATATGTGTGAGATATGATCCTGTGAATTTCTTATAGAACCTTGACTCTTTCGAGTTTTGTAGGAGGGTGCAGTAGTAAGCGGTATGCTTAAAATATCCCGTATTCCTTGAAATCAAAATCAGTTTGTTGATTTGTAAAATAATGTAAATACACTTCTGTAAGTTTGAATATGTAAAAATTTTTGAATTCTTGTATAGTGTCAAACTCTGAATTATTAGCAATTTGTATAATCTTATTAGTTAAAGCTAAATTTTTTTGTTATTTTTTATCACTTTTATTTGATCCTCTGTTAAAAGTAATGCTATCATTGTTTATTTATTTTGTAATTTTGTTTAACAGAAATCATTCATAGAATTCAGTGACTCCATTGCCATGAGGAAAGATTTTAAGTTCTTCCTATATTGTTCTCTGTGTATTATTAAATATATATATAATTAAAACAATAAAACTGTATATTTTGTGAATATAAATTATTTTACACAGAAATATTAATCTTTGATTCGTGTCTGTAGATATATCCAAATGAATGTAATACTTTTTTTTATACCCTATATAATAAATATTCTATTTAAATTTGATTTGTAGTTGAAATTTTCGACTTAAACATTCATCCATTCAGTCTCTTCTGAAGTATATAAATTGCCTTTATTCTGTGATTTTGCTTTCTCTTATGTAATGTGTCAAATCGAAATTGGAAAAAATAAGCTTACTGTTATTAAAATACTTGAGTCTTCCTTGAACTTGAATGTCTCAGTTCCAGACTCTTATTTCAACGAAGTCACTGATGTTGTTGTTCAAGATACCATTTTCGTTTAATAATTCAGATTCTGAATGAAATGTTCAACATTTCATATTTTGTGTTTTGGGATAACGCAAATTGAATAGTTTCATGCCGTGCATGATTTTGAACTTGTCCATTTATTGATCCAATATTTGCTTTTATAAGGGGGAAACTAATTTGGGGCTTGAAATTTCTCTGTGCCCTTGTGTATAAAAGGTTTCTTGATATTGTACTGTGATATAAGTATGCATACTTATAATAAAGAAATTTTACTCATTTAGTTTGACTTCACTATTTTTAAGTGGATGTCTAGAAAGTTTCTTGACAGTGTATAAACATTTATATATCAGGAGGTTTTTTTTTCTTCACAAGCAGTTGCTGCTATGATACATACTCACATACCCCCCCCCCCCCCCCCCCCCCCTGAAATAAATAAATATATAGTTATCTATAATTGATATTTTTAAATACATTCTGTTATACTGAACTTTGATGTGAACTATTAGTCCAGTCAATGAGTGCTCAAAAGAAGGGTGTAGAGTGCATGGAATATGCAAGAATTTTCGGCTTCAGGGCTTTGTTAGGATTAGTTAGTAGGTAAACATACTAAAAGTCCCCGACCGTGGGTGGTGAGCTAAAGGCGGGCTGGGGGGGGGTGAAAAGGTCCCATTTTTTAGTTTTTCACTTATATCTCTTAAACTGTGCACTGTAGAAAAAATATTCAATATAAAAATGAAAGCTAATTAAATATCCTATTAAATTGTCAATATACATATTTGTCGAATTCCCAATGGTTTTAGAGATATGTGTAATTAAAAATCGATAATTTTCGAAAAAATCATTTTTCCTCACTCTTTTGTCAAACATTTGCTTCTACAGAGGCTGTTCGCACATATTTAGACGATTTTGGTAAGCGGTAATAAAAAATCGTTTGCTGCAAAAGAAATAATTGCAATTGTATTATGTTTTTAAAAGTCAAAATTATCGTCTCCGGCTTGAAAATTTTGTTTTTATTCAAAATGGCGTTTTTAACAAAGCAGTTGTTCGAAGGCTACATTTATGCTCTTTCCGAAGAGAAATATGCATACTCCGTTATCCAAAAACGATGTGAGAGTCATGGTTTTGTGATATCTAAAGCGTCGATAGGTAATATCGTCAACAAGAAAGAAAAAAAAAGTGAAATTGGAGCCTCAAGTGGGAAAAAAATTCCAAACAAGTATCCAAGGGAAAAACGGACATCTTCGACTATTGCAAAGGCACGTTGTTTAATGTTAAAAGAAAATCCCCCTAGTCAAAGGACAGTTGCAAAATCATTAAAATGCTCGGTGTCCACTGTAAACAAAATGATAAACGTTGATTTAAATCTTAAGAAAGCGAAAAAACGCAATGTGCATCGTCTTCTTCCAAATCATATTGCTGAACGCAGGACACGCTGCAGAATTCTATATGAGAAACACTTATCCAAATAAAAATGGAAAACAATTGTCACAATAGATTAATCATGGGTGTATTTAAATGATTGCAACAAAAAAGTGCCATTTATTATCATAAAAGGGGAGAAAAAAAATTTAAGTACATGGTTCAAAGAATCGAAAGAAAGTTTTTCTAAGGGATTCATGATTGTTGCTGGTTTTTCTTATAATGGCAAGTTAAAAATAAAGAGAGTGGAAAAAAATGTCAAGATTAACTCCAAATACTATCAGGAACATATTTTATCGCCAATTTTTCTGAATGAAATACCATCGCTTTACCCACAGTGCCATCAATCTGTGAGACTCCATCAGGACAAAGCTAGCAGTCACACATCAAAATCCACTGTAAATTTAGTAAAAGAAATGGAACAAAAAACTTGTATCAAGGCCATATCCTTCACTGATATCCCTACTAAATCTCCCGATGTATCACATATGGATTTTTGTGCTTTCGGACTTTTAAAATCTGCATTATCCAAGCGTCGTCCCAAAACCCTTACAGGACTCTGGAAAGCTGTTCAGGAGGAATGGGATAGAATACCTCTTCTGACACTTCAAAAGGCATTATTATCCTGGAAATTGCGGTGTCGAAAGATAGTTCAGAATAAGGGATGTCAAATAGAACATTTAAAACACAAGAATTTTATGTAATTTAGTTTTGTGAATACAATATACATCGTCTAAAAAATGTGTGAACAGCCTCTGTAGTGCCTCCCACGAACGTTTCTCATAAAAATTGTAAAAGATAATGTTGTAGAGCATTAAATTTCCTTTAATTTGATATACACTTTGCCACTTTATCTTCAACCACTCAAAAGTTATAGAATTTCTAACATGCATGCTCAATTTCGATGTTCCTCTAGAAATGAGTATGTTGAGAGCCTGTTGCACTTCAACTGCTGTAACTTGCTATCATGATGAATAATAGCACTTTAACAATGGAAATAAGGTAATTTCAAATGAAACACAACACTTATTATAATTATAGCTTTTATTATTGTAATGTTTTTATCAGGTGAAGTTGATTAATAACAACTAATCGTGGTAGGGGTAGAAAGTTCGAGAATATTCCAGGCTTCCCCCTCAATATCAAAAGGGCGCCGACAGGCTATAATATTCCACCCTTCTGTTACGTTCTCATCTTCTTTGAAGGCACAAGCTGCCCATTCCAGATCCTTAAAGCCTTTTATTTTCAGTTATTTTCTTGACAATTATCACTTTCGTTTTTACGTTTAAATATAAAATTAATACTTTTAAATTAATTAAAAAAATTCTTGAAATTCAATGAATCAAAATTATTTTAAAACAATAAAAATTTAATTTGATATCAAAAATATCATTCTTGAAAATTAATGAATGGGCATGCCTTTGCCAGAGTAGTGCGGGGTCATTTTGTTGAAAATATCTTGTCAAACGATATTAGACGAAGTCGAACTGTCGGAGGAAGAGCAGACATGCATCAGCACTCGTACGTCAGATTTCCTCTCCGAACCTCCCTCATTGAATTCTTTGAACCAAAACAAATTACATGGCTATCAAATTTGGAGAAGTGATGGACAGGATCAGCAACAATGGACCCACTGCAATCCTATGGATCCAATACTTTAAAATGGTGAATTTGATAAAGGAGTGCATCCATGCAGAGAGGTCTAGCGATTTCCTTGCTCACCTGAACTACTGTAAGCGAATGATACCCTATTTTCACGCTGCTGGACACTTCCCGTTTGTCACGTCTTGCCACTTATATGTACAGGATATGGAAAGCCTACTCTTTTGACATCAGAGGAGTACGAGAAGTTCATGAACAAAGGCTACTTCACTATGAGAAGTAAGGACCGGTTCTGGTGCGGCATGTGGTCAGACGAAGACCATCGAGTCAACCTTTATGTGGTCATTCTCAAGCCGAGATGGCATGACCCGTAGTAGAGGTATGACAGATAGTGCTCTCAGTAAATGGGTAATTGGGTTGGTTGTTTTGGGTTTTATGGCGCAAGGTTCAGAGAGGACAAGCTGCGCCAAACACATGATGAAACCCGAAAAAGGATATATACGAGTTACAAAAATAGACCAAAGTGCATTAAAAACGAATATAAAAAATTTACAAATGACAGAAAGTTATAATTACAGGTAAAATATGGTATAAAACAACGATATAAACAAATATACATAAAATTCCAGGTTACCGGGTAAAACCGAAATGACGGGAAAAACTGCACAGCGTAGAAAATGGAATATACAAGATGGAGAAAACAGCGACATACAAATGATGAAGAAAACAGCGAAATGTGTGAAGTTGTAAGACGTCATAAAAGAGGTCGAGTATAAGGGATGGTTAAAAAAGACACAGTACCCGATGGTGTTTAATCCAGTCGGCTGTCAAAACAAACCCCATAAGACGCAAAACAAAAATCGATGTTATACAAGGTGTAAAAGCAATAAATTGTTATAGGTATAAAAGCAGCGATATATAAAACATAATACACCGGTATATAAAGGTATAACCATATGATATACAAAATGTATCGATAATATCTAGAACTGGTAAGAATAAAGACAAAGGTAGCATATATAGTCAATATATAAAAAAATAGGCACCTGAAAAGATACAATACATAAAAGCAGTGATATATAGAGTGTTTCAAAAACATACATAAATGGCGAAAGTACAGACAGGTACAAGAAAGCAAAAGTAGAAAAAAAAACAAATTAAGAAAAAGAGGGGAACAAGACAAGAAAAGGAGGAGTTAAGACTCCTCAAAAACAACACCATTGTCAGAGTCCTCTGACACATACAATTTTAGTTCAGTGTCCGAGGCGAGCCTGCGGACGTGCTGGTTATGTTTTAAAATAGAACTTGTGTCTTTAGCTTTCCTAGAGAGGCCAACGCACTTCCTAGGAGTAGGTATTTTTTTTTCTGTTTTTGTTAGGGGAATCGGGGAGTTCGTGTCTATATGATAAGAGCACGACTGTTTGGTGTCTAACATATTGAGAAGCAGAAAGTGACGTGGGTTCTTTCACATTTGATTTTTTTGCTGCAGGGAATGGTGAAGGCTGTTTTGCTTCACCCTGTGGATGAACGGAAGGTTGGCTACTGGTGGAAAGTCTAGGTTTAAATCGTAATGACTTTAGAATATCTGTTTGAGAAGAGGTGGTTAACTGCTGCGAGTCTGTATTCTGCCGTGTGGGTTTGCCTGCCATTCTTATGGGCAAAAAAACTACAGGTTCTGTCTGTGTACTGGCATTTTTTAAAACTTTTTTCACCGCAGCTGAATATGACACACCGACCTTTGGTGTTTTGGACTCTATCAGTTTCCTGGCTTCTGGTAAGGATATTTTCTGAGTCACCTTTAAAGTTTGTATTTCCTTTTCTGAAAACCACTTAGGACATGTTTGGGAATAGGCAACGTGATCACCTCGACAATTCACTTATCGAGGGGTCTGTTTCGCAATTCTCGCTGTCGTGGCCAACCTCTGCGCAACGAGCGCAGGTAATGGACCCACGACAGGAATCCTTCGCAGCAGGAGGGTTAAAAGGCCAAATGATACCTTCATCATACAAGTTACGACTAATAATCTCGTTGTGCCTGTAAGACTTTGTGAGAGCCGTAAAGTCTTTAAGCTTTTTGTTAGCACCCACGAAATCAGTGCCACAGTCACTATATATATCTAAACACTTGCCCCAACGTGCAATAAATCTTTTTAAAGCCGCGAGAAATGAGTTAGTTGATAGATCACTTACAAGTTCACAATGAATTGTTCTTGTAGCAAGACATACAAAAAGTGCTAAATAAGCCTTGCACGTTTTAGATCTGCTGCCTTTCGACATTCGAATAGTAAAAGGGCCAGCGAAGTCTACACTGCATTTCAGAAAAGGACGTGATGGATTCACGCGACCTGGATGTAAATCTCCTAACATTTGTTTAGCTGTTTGAGCTTTAATTCTAGAACAGATCATGCATCGTTTTATTCGGGAACGAATAGCGTCTCTGGCTGTGATAATCCAATATTTTAGCTGCAAGCATGACTGTAAAAAGTTGAGGTCCAGCGTCTATGTTAGTAATGTGATAGTGAGATATAATCAAGTCCGTTAGAATTCCCCTTTTTGGAAGAATTGGAAATTTTTGATTTTCAGGTAGATTCGAATGACGGAGGCGACCGCCCACTCTGAGCATTCCCATTTTATCAATGAAGGGATTGAGGGGCAGGAGCTTACTTTTGGGATTGAACGATTTTGACTGTTCTAACGAGCAAATTTCAGATTGAAATTCTTGCCTTTGCACAATTTTTATCCAGAAGGTCAAAGCGTCGGATAGTTCTTTGGATGTCAAGAATCACAAATTTCGTTCACTGCGTGGTAGTTTACTGTTGCTGATGAACCTAAAACAATAAGCAGTTACTCTCTGTAATTTGGTAAGGGAAGAAAATTTTCTCAAAAGATTAAGAATGTTATTTGAATATCCGGGCTCAGATGATGTTTGAATTGAACAAGATAATTTCTTTCGTTCTTCCTTCAAAGCATCTTCAGAAAGCGATACTTGATTCGAACATTGAATATTATGATAAAGCCATTTTGGGCCTGACCACCATAAGTCGTTAGAAACAAGTGCTGATAGAAAAAGTCCTCTAGTTGCGCAATCAGCAGGATTGTCTTTACTTTTTACATGATGCCAATGGGTTGCAGGCAATAATGATTGTATTTCGGAAACACGATTAGCTACAAATGTTTTCCAACGGGTTGGTTCCGAATGTAATCACGTTAATACTATCGTTGAGTTAGTCCATGCGTAAATACTATCAATCAATATTGGTAAGTAATTTTTAACTGCTTGAACTAAATGTGTTAGGACAGCTGAACATAATTCTAACCTGGGAATAGAAAGTTTTCAAAGGTACTACCCTAGTCTTTGATGTTAAAAGACTTACCTTAACCCTTTCAACGGCAGTGACGTAATATTACGCCGAGCCCTGACTGTCTCATCCGGGCAGTGACGAAATATTACGTCCGACCTTAGCCGTCTCAATCGGGCAGTGACGTACCCCTGAGCAGGTGCTGGTGATTTTTCCAGCACTGCACGGAGCCCGTCCCCCATTTTCGGAACGATAAAAGGTGCTTGATTTACAACCTCGAATTGTCCGAAATCGAGGAATGAGGACCCCTACATGTACATCTCCGATTCTGACGCACTCGCGGGATGGGGGTCTGAATAGAGCAACGTTGGTAAGTTGGAGGGGGGGGGGTTGCAGATCGACTTTCCCGAAAAGTCAGATGTTCGGTAATTACATCAGTTTCCAAGAAGGAAGGTCAAGAATGGAGGGTGTGGAATGGCTAGCTGGCTGTTGTAAGGCCATAAGAACAGGACATTTATGAATTTCCCTAGGATCATAATCTGGGAGATTCGCGATTTTTTTGTTTTTTTTTAAACATTAACAAGTTAAAAATTTTAAAGGCAATAATTTAAATTATGATTAAATTATTATTACGATTAATGATAAAGTTTTCATTGCACTATTAGTATTTACATATGATAAATTATATATTAAATACATGAAACCATGATTTATTTTATCCTATGTCAACAAAACACTTACTAATCGCAATGATAAATAAAATATGATATTGCAATGATAGAAGTTCCCTCCTACTTTATCTTTTACTTTACAATCTAGATAAAGCCATTATAGCTAATAAAATTACATTTGAATGAACCATAATGTAAAAATATATACATAAGTATTTTTGATTTAAATCAAGGATTTTTTTTTAAAAATCAAGTGATTTAAATCCTAATTTAAATCAGGATTTAAATCATGTACTGTATATTTAAATTATGTATATTTAAATTTAATTAATTGCCTCTTAATAATTTTTATAACTAAAATAACGATTTTAATAACTAAAATAATGTCTAAACATATTTTATTTTATTTTTTCAATTTGGCTACATTTAAAACTTTTCCATTATTATTTTATTACTTTCCATACAAGTTTGAAAAGTTATTTGATGTTGTACAGTGCTTCATACTGGGAGATGGCTGAATGGTAGGGCGCTGTCTTTCGGTCCCGAATCCTACTTCTGGCATGGATGATTCCCGCCTTTCGTAATCGGCTTTAAAAGTAGGTTCCAGTCTATCTAATTAACCCTCGTGTAACAAAATATTGTCTAGTTCTTCATCTCGGTCTTCTGGCATCTTGTTTTAATCTGTGAATTAATGCATTGGAGGGATTGGTGAGAAATTCTTAGCTGTTTCTTTTCTTTTTTTTTAACTCACGATGAATTACCTACCCAAATTTTCAGGTGTAAGGCGTTTAGAGCGTCACATTCGAGGTTATCTCAACAATTTTGATCATCCTCATGAGATAGGAATTTTCTCCTGATTTCGCACCCCTCTTTTGTGTAGCCGACTTCCCAGCGAGAGGACTTTCGGACCCCATAGCTGTTTCCTTAAAATTTCATTGATTTTTGATAATGGTCGGAAGCAAATTAATGAAAGCATAATTTTCCGGGTGAACCTTACGGTGCTGGAGTTCGCAGGTTCGAGTCCCTTTTCTATATGAATGTTTGTATTCATCTGTGTCGACATTAAGCAGTAAGTCCCGGTCAAATTAGTCTTCGAGTACCAAAAATTGACCTAAGCTCTCTAAACAACCGAATTATCGGAATTTCTTTATTACAGCATTTAACTAGCATATTCATATGACCGATACAATCTTAAAATTGCAGTTAAAAAAAAGATGTATTTTCACAGACACAAAAAGAATATGATTAAAACAAAACTGATTTGTAAAATTATATATGTAACTATAAACCTGTGTATGTACGTATGTACAATAGCGTCTAAATAGTGCATTCAATTGAACTCAAATCCAATATGTGTGTTGCGAGAAAATACTAAATTTTTAATTCTGATAGTTCAAAAAATTTGGTTTTCAGCATGAAAACCATGAAAATTGGCAAGTCATAAATAAAGCATGAATATTCATTCATCAACAAAATTTTTCGGCTGCAATATAAATATTATAAAAATTAATTTTGGATGTTGTTCCAAAATTGTTATTAATTCGCTATTGCTCTGCAAATGAATTACCTCCAGTATCTATATATATAAAACGCGTAGGTATGTTTCAGTACTTCAGTTTAAATAAACTGACACCCAAATCAAGATGTTTGAAATGGGTTGAGACCAATAAGAGAGAATTTCTTTTATTTTTGCCGCTGTTTATCCTGGAGGGGATAAATCAAAAACTGGAAGAAAGAATGTATTGGTCTAAAATCCCAGCCATAGAGACCCCATACTTTTCGAAAATTATAGCTGAAAAAAGATTCAGCATAATTATGAAATTTCTGCATTTTTCAAACAATCAGCAATATCCTGAAAGTGAAACTACGGCAAAAATTGAAAATTTATCTTTAATGCTATTGAAAAATTACCAGATGGTTGATATCCTGGAAAGAGATGTCTCCGTTGACGAGTCTCTTCTTTTGTATAAAGGAAGACTTGGCTGGAAACAATACATTCAGTCGAAACGTGCAAGATTTGGTGTAAAATTTTTTTTATACTATGTGAATCATCTTCAGGCTATGTGTCAAATTTTATCATCTATACCGGAAAAAACACAAAATATCTACCGCAGTTTGAGAAATATGGTGTAGGAATAAAAAGTGTCCTAACTATGTTAGATTCCATGTTAGACAAAGGCTATTGTGTAACTGTGGACAATTTTTACAACTCCCCAGACCTTGCAGAAATCCTCATTTCAAGGAAAACAGACATCGATGGAACACTTTGAACAAACAGAAGGGATGTGCCCGACGAAATCAAAAATAAGAAAATGAAAAAGGGTGAGCTGATTGCTTATCAACGGAGGAAACTTTGATAATGAAGTGGCATGATAAAAGATCTGTTGTCATTTTAAGCACGATCCATTCTACAGAAATGCAAAATATAACAAAACATGGGAAAACTTCTAAAAAACCCGTAGCAGTTCTGGATTGCAACCATGCAATGGGTGGTGTGGACAGAATGGATGCATCTATTTCAAATTATGGGACAATAAGAAAAATGATAACAGAAAATTATGGGATATAAGAAAAACAATGATAACAGAAAAAATATTATAAAAACATTTTCAGGCACCTTTTAGTTATTTCCGTTTGGAATTCATTCCTTCTTTACAAAAAGGAGGGAATCTTAATAATCTGAACTTCCGTTTGAAATTAATAGAGAATAACGGAAGAAAACATTTCTTCTGAATCAGAAAATAACTATCCATTCATGCAAAATTAGCTCTGCCCTAAGGTTTCAAGGAAGACATTTTCCCTCATATATTCCGCAAACAGAAAAAAAGATCAATCCTTCCAGAAGATGCATTATTTATTGCCAAACGGAAAATGAAAATGGCAAAAAAATAAGAAAAGAAACTTGATATTACAGTTAAATTTGTGATGAAGCTTTGTGCCCCGCTCCCTGTTTTGAAAAATACCATACAAAGGAATAGAATGTTTAACATATATTACTATATTCAAAATAAGTATACGTCTTTGTTTACATCATATTTTCACATAATAAGAAATAAGCAATTGTGTATGATATAGCGATCTATTATCGATCTTCTGTTGTAAAAAATTGTAGCACTTGAAAATATGGTATTATGTATTAAGGTTATAACAAGATCATTGCATCTATAATTGCAACATCAGAAAGAACTAACAAATTTTTAGCGATATAATTATTCATTTGTAATATGAAAGAAAATATACTGTCGTGAAAACATATAGAATAAATGAGTCGAAACCAAAAGCAAGGGTGAAACCATGTCGCTGTTGACCCTTGCATGATAAAATAGTTGACTACCAGATAACACGGATTTGAGCCTGTTCCCTCAGCCACAAGGATCAACCTCATGCCAGCTGAGAGATTCTGCACCCTTGCCCAATGATCTGGAACTGACGCTAAGAGTTTGAGCCTGTTTCCTTGACCATAACGATCAACCCCATGCCAGCCGTGAGACTCTGCACCCTTGCACAATGACCAGGAACTGAGTGGTGACTTCCAGACTGTGTTTACTGATATTCTACGTGGACTGCCAATTATGACGCAACGGATTATTATCCTCATACCTGTGTGTGTTAATCAGTCCGAGGACTGAAACTCATGTGTATACATGTGGTGTCATCGATGTCAGCCAAGGTAGGCGCATTTGTTTCAGAGTATTTTATATTAATGAAGTCATTTAGGGAAGTCATTTGGAACTCTAATTTTGGCATTCCTGAAATTTTAAGATTTTGAGTGAAAGATTGAAAATAATTTAAATATTAATTACAAAGTTATGTTGAGAAATGATGATTAATGATTTTGAATATGATCTGTGTAACTATTAATAAATGTTACTGATGATTTTTAATTGGTAGTAAAAAAGTTATGTTGAGGAATTTAATTACTGACAAAACTGATTATTATTGAGGTGTATAACTATTAGTAAAGATTATTGATGAATGTAATTGGTAGTAACAAAGTTATGATGAGGAATTTTATTACTGGTGGAATTGTTTACCAATGATGTGTGTATCTATTAGCAAATATTTATTGTTGAAATTAATTGTGATAATTTAGGTTAACATTGGTGAATATCTAGAAAAATTGCATTGAATGATTAACTTGAAGGAAATTTAGAATAGGATTAAATAATTTGAAGAAAGTTTAATGATTTTTTTGAAAGTGTTATTGTATATAAAATGTATAGTAGTGTAAATAAACCATATATATTCAAGCATAACCTTTGAGCAGTCATTTTGGGTACTGTGTGTCACTTTTTATACTAACCTTGAAAATGCCAATAAATAACCTTGATCATGCCAAAAATGGAATATTATGCTATAACCTTTATTCTAAAGTTTAATATTATCTAATTTTGGTTTGTTAAAATAATACTTCCTTCCGAAATTTCATTACATATACGAAACAATAAGTAATTCTGTGTGTGAACTGCAATATTCTTTTATCATTT
>OU015494.1:6058055-6153055 GCA_907164885.2 Dolomedes plantarius | reverse complement strand
CTTCCAAGAGGTTGTAGCTTCCCGGAGCCCCGTATGCATAGATGATCGCCACCAGCCACCATCGCCCAGAGTGTGGAGTCCTTGTGCCACAGATGACCGCCGCAAGCCACCTCTCGTCCCTCACGATTCTCCCCAGCCGTGCAAGTATCAGGTACGGGATTTTGTTTATTTGGTGATCTTATGCCGATGCTCAGTTAGATTAGGAGGATGATAGTAGCCGCGATTAATATTGCATGTTGTCATAGATAAATGTCACCGAATATTTGTGGTTTTGTATAATAATAGTTAGAATATGAAATTGAGTAGTAAAAGTATAAGTGATATGAGGTATATATATGTATTGTATTAACATGATAAAGGAGTAATGATAGGAAGTCAATAATGAATAATGTGAATTGTATAAATAGTGTGTTGATAATTAATAAATTGATTTGTATCATACACATGAGTAATCACTAATTCCTTGTGTCAAACATTATACTAACCACTACCTTTGTGCTTCAATGTTCTAACCACAATTACTATGTCATAATTATTTAATTTACTATCACACTAATGGTTTGGAATTTCCCAATGAATTTCTATCTTGTTTAAACGGTAACTTTACTGAATATCTACCATCGTCATTACGAGTGTAATTTTCAAGAAAAGGAATTTCGCATAATTTTTCTTCTTTAGTGAGAAGTGGTCACTTCTTTAGTGAGAAGTGGTGATAAAGGGCATTGAAGGTTTGACTTGGACAGCGAAGTCAGGGACAATGTTCGCAGCTAAAAGGACTTCTATGAGTAGGGTATTCACCGCTTGATGAAACAGTGGGACTTGAGTAGCTTGTATAGCTTTCGAGATTACGTTTGAAATGAACTATATCGTTTCATTATGTGGCTCCTGTTCCGTTTTCATTTGACCCACCTTTATATACTACAAATAAATGTACAAAAGACCAATTTAGCGCGTACTCGACGTACAATGGCAGGTTTAAGGTTTATCTGGGCCTAATCCTTATCACGTTGTGTGTCAGCAATGTATGCAGCCTTTCCCTGAAATTTAGACCTTTCCTAGATTATTTCTACTGTTTTCCAAAATTTTAATGGCCGATGATGTGCCACATTCCCGTTACCTGTGCTTTGAATGTTAATGGCCGCTGCTGCTATATTTTCGTCATCCAAGTAACAAGGTGATCTTAGAGATAAAAAAAAATCAGTAATGCACTGTTCTATGTTTCAAATTATTTGGTAGGGTCCTAAGGAAATATTTCAATGTTAGCTTGCTGTATTTTGGATTATGATAAGTAGAATTTTAGTTGAAACATTTTGTATCCATCAACAAAGGATGACGAGAGGGAGGCAACTTTTTTTAAAAATTAATATGCTGTCTATTTATCTGATAATCCCAGCGACTTTCAGGATATTTAAAGTAGTGTAAGTTCTTGTGAGAAAGATGAGAAAATTCCGCCGAAGCAGATTCAGATGATCTTCGTGTAAGTACGAAGATATTCGCGTTTCTTTCACGTATCAAGGGATTCACAAGAAAGCGATGATGATATACAGCTCGACTGGTCAAAGAAAAATGAAGCAGTTAAAGGTTCCGTGAGACCAAATGATTTATTTGAATTTATTACTTTCAAAACGAATAAGAATCATGCTCAAAATTCTCAGAGGTAAAAAACTCGAAAGTTGTTTGATGTAAACTGCAAATGAAATTAAAAAGTGGTCTGTTGCGGTGATTAGTAAATGTTTGACGCAGAAATTCGAAAATAAATGACTACTGGTCTACAAATCACCTCCAATATTTTCAAAACCAATGAGTCGCATAGATTCGGATTTTTCAAAATACATAGAAACCCCTTGTGGAAGCTATGATGGACGTAATGTCGTCTGTCAGCGTCAGCCGTATCCAGATATTTTGAAACAGTTTCTAACCTTAGCAGTTTTGAGACTAATTGTTTGGAGGTCTGTGATTGGTTAAACATTTTTCGATGCGAGTGACGCTGACGGACGTAATGGGAACGAGGCCTTTGTTGTGCTCCCATAATAAAGAAACCAGATAATTCGCTTTGTGGAATAGGCGAATGTCGAAAAGTGCCTGCCGCATTAGAAAAAAAAATAAGCCTATTAATCTTGAATTCTTATTTTGATTTTGTCTGTCCTAAATTTTTTTAGTTCTCTTGAATTCCAAATATTTTGACAATTGATTTACTTAAATTAATAATTAATCCCATTCTACCCTTTTTTTCGAATTAACACGAAAAATCCTTTAGAGCTTAAAATTGTTGAACTCTTATTTTTCTCACTAAACTATAAAATTTCCACGTAAGCTTTAAATTATCTAATTCCTTAAAACGGCGTTAAACCAAAAAGTTATTAAACCTATAAATTTCAGATTTAAAGTTAAATTTTTCGAAAAAACACCCTCCAAAAAGTTTTCAACAGAACCTCTGGTTTTTGGTACCCGAGTCTGTGGGTTCGAGTCCCACTGTTGGCATGGATGTTTGTAGCCATTCGGAATCGGCTTTAGGCTCTAGGTCCCGGCCTATTCTGCCCTCGTGTAGCAAAAAAAAAAGGATCTCAACCCCAATCCAACAGTCTAAAAAATTCTTTTTAAAGAGTTTCTAAAAATTTGGACTAAATCTAAATTTTCTGAGAAAAACTCGATAATCAGCCTAAAATTTTCTGACATCATCATCGTTGACAATTTAGGGTTTTCCAGTTGGTTATACGGAAGACTTTAAATTAATAGTTTACACTATGAGTGTCCAACCTGCCTGGGCTGCATATAAAATAGTATGTAACACAACCAATGCATATTAGTAAGAAAACTTCCTTTATTTATTTATATTTTTTACCATAACATCAAAAATAAGAGGGCACCAAAAACAAAAACTAGAGGGATACTTGGCCTTGTTTTTGTGTGGCTCCATGGAAGTGGTTGCAGTTCTCAGTGAGTTCTTAAGATGCTCACCAAACATTTTCGACTTTAGTTTTTCGCTTGTCTGTTTCAGTTTCTAAAATAGTTGTTCGAAAATGTGCGAAGTGCCTAAGCGATTACAGGCATAAGGTGTGATTGGGAAGTGATTGATATTTGTCTCATCGAGCAGAGGTCTTATAAAGTTGACGATTTTGTGGAGCCGCATTACTATCTGTTCAGGGCCTCATCTACACAGTCAAGTCTTGGTATAGTGCCATATGGATTGGGAGTCAACATTTTACTAGTGACTGGAGTGGAATTCATTCGGTATATCTATTCGGGAAGCTTCCTGCGATTGATATTAATATATTTTACTATGCCGGGATCTTTGTATAATTTATATATCGCATTATTATGTCTATTCTGCCAGACACCATCAATATTTAAATCCACAAAGATAAGAGACTAAGAATTATTCATTCAAATATGGCAAGTTGGTTTTCGTGAACTTTAGTAAGGTGCCAACTTACTAAAGTTCACGAAAATCTTAACACCCAGAATTTTTCTATAAAAGTTTTCAAAGTTTTATAGAAAAAGTTTTCAAAAGTTTTCTATAAAAACTGAAATCCCCCCCCCCCCCCCCGCAAAAAAAAATGACTGAATCTAAAATTTTCAGACTAAAAACCCCACGTTTCCGGTAGACTTTTTTCCAGGGAGAGTGTAACCCTGCCTTCCGGGCTTTACGGCCTTGATATCAAAAGTTTAAAGAAAATATTTCCGTGATGAAAAGAGTGCCTCAACTTTTTCGACGATAATAATAATAATAAAAAAAGTGAAGCTATTACTGTAAGGAATTGAAAAATTTAATCTGATACTGGTACACATGTTTGAGAACATATTCTTTTCAGTTTCGTCCATTTTGTACACGACAGCATTTCTGTGAGAGAAAACAAGTCCCTAAAGGCTTGACGAGTAAATAATATGAATGTTCTGTTAAATATTGGAAGTGAAGGAAAGATAGACTTTGGAAATGAATGATGAAATACGGATCTAAAAAAGATCTTTGATTTTATCCCATCCTGCAGGACAGTCATTTTTTATGATATCCAAAAACACGTTTCTTTCAGCGTTACTGTGGGATTTAATAAACGAGAGTTTTTTGAGAAAGATGTTACAGCTTAAAAAATGAAAACAGTATAGAAATTTGACGAGAATTCCCAACACAAGAGCGTAAATGATAATGCCGGGAGTTTATATATAGAGCTATAATTTAATTCAATACTCTGCTCACGATTTAGCTAACAAAATATGTTTGTTTTCAGTTCAGACACTCGCTATTATAAATTTAAACCGATTCAGTTTCTGATGCTTCTGTAGAAACACACAGAATTTTGAAATTGTTGTACTCAAAGAAAAATAATTAAAAAGTATATTTTTAAGACCCAGAATTTATGCGTGAATATACATTTATAAAATACGCATGTCATGAAATTATGGTATCTTTCCTAAAAGCTTATTAAATTTTACTGGGCACATATTAAAATTGAAAAAGCACAATCATCTTCCCATTCACTTATACGAACATTCTGATATGCGTCGCGGTCATTAGGACTGAATTCACTCTCACTTCAAGTATGGTCATAAATACAATTCCAGTGACTAAGTAAGTGGTAAAGTGACTAAGTACATAACTTTGAGCAGGCTAAATTATATATTATTGATGAGATTAATGATTTAAACGAAAGGTTGGATTTTGAAAATTTATATATTTGTAAGCTTAAAACACTATTTCCGTACGGTTTAAACAGTAAACTTAACGGGGAAGGGCCGGTGGATTTAGATACTAACTGCGTTTATAAAAAATTCATGATTATTGATCGGTTTAATTATAAACATTCTAATTATAGGGGTAAAAGAAGAAAAGGTAGCAATAGTTTAAAAACAAAATTGAAACTGGATGATGTGCAAAAAATTTGTAATTTATTTATTGATTTTAAGAACATTAAAATAATTAAACATTATTTGTTCAACGAAAAAAATTCTGGTTTAAGGTGGGTAATTAAACATCATTTATCTTCAGTTAAATTTGTTTCGAGGTTTACAAAACTAATAATTTTAGATTTAATTAAATACAAGCTTAACTTGACTAATTTGGATGATAAGAGGGGAAGGGATGTAGGGGTAGAGTACTGTACTATATGTTATGTATCTGACAACAGCCAGATTAGAGAACCTTCCAAGCTGTGTGACGCGCGCGTGCTCTTTTTACCTTTTTGGGTTCCGTAGTTTCATATTGTACATGTTCGGTGTAGTTGTTGTTATGCTCGTTCGCGCCTGTGTATCTTAATGCTAATAAATGTTCTTTGCGTGTATGTAAAACGAATCGTATCGTCTCTCGGTCTACCTGGCATACATGACAAAAGAGTTGGCAACGAGGATGGGATCTTCGAACATTAATTTTGAATCTTATGATGCGTCTGTGGAAGACTGGTCCAGTTATGTGGAACGTTTAGAATCTTACTTCGTTGTTAATGGGATCGAAGATAAAATGAAAGTCCCTGCTATTTTAAGCCTTATGGGAGCAACAACGTATAAATTGTTAAAGAATCTGGCCACTCCGAACATTCCTTCTGAATTGACTTATCAAGATATCGTAAAATTACTTTCGGAACATTTGAATCCTAAACCACTAGAGATGACAGAACGGTTTCGTTTCTACAAGAGGAAGCAATTTGAAGGTGAGTCCATTGCAAATTATTGTGCCGAATTACAAAAACTGTCGATACACTGTAACCTTGGGAACAATTTAAGTACGATGCTTCGTGATAAATTGGTGATGGGTCTCAAAAACGAAAATATACAGAAAAAGCTGTTAGCAGAGGATAAGTTAACATACGAAAAAGCTAAGAGCATTGCATTCGCAATGGAATCTGCTCAGAGAGATGTGTGTGAAATTCAGAATCAAATGGTATCGATAAAAAAATTACATAGTTCGCAGGATAAAACTATCAAAAAAGATTTTTCTAAATTTAAGAAATCTGAACCTACAAAGAAGTTTGATAAATCTCGGAAATGTTACAGATGTGATAGTACTCAACATTTAGCTCACGAATGTAAGCACAAGAACACTCAGTGTAGGAATTGCTTAAAGAACGGACATTTGGCAAAAGTCTGCCGCTCAAAACGTAACGAAACAGTTAAACAAATAGAATCTTGTTCTGAAACTGTACCAGTTAATAGCGTTAAATCACCACGACATGCAAGGGATAAGATTTTATTAGAAATTTTTGTTGAAGGGAATAAATGTTTATTTGAATCAGATACTGGAGCTGCTATTAGTTGTATGAATGTGAATGAATTTAAGAAACTTTGTCCGGATGTAGCCATTAAGCCTACCAAATTATTGCTTAGGAATTTCGATAATTCTAAACGCCTACGGCCCCCCACTCCCTAAAAGGAGTTTCAGCCAATGGGTAACTGATGACCGGTCGTGCCACAGCAGCCCCGCCGTACCTCAGGAACCGCCGCAGGGCGAGTCAATACCTATCTGCACCTAAGTGTCCAGTTCAGCTAGCGTCACCGCACGCTCCCAGCCCCCACGAGCCAGAGCATCAACAGAGCCAATCCTAATTTAGTCGTCTGTGTCCATTACTTTTAGTTCAATTAATACAAAGCTATTCCCTTTACCACACAGCCACCAGCTGCACACTACATCGCTCATTGAACTTTATTGTAACCAACATACAAATGCACCACACGTGCAAAAAACTTAACTATACAGAAAATATTGCTGAACCAAACAACCAACAGGTAACTATCAAATACAAAATCACACACCTCGTGTGAAAAGCCGTGTATCCACTACACGCACCAACAACGAAAAAGTTAAACAGAAAAACAAATACAACTCTTATCTCTTTCTAAGTCTCTGCAGCAGATCCAGAAATCCGTCCTCAGTAGTCTCGGCGTCGTCTGTCCTAGCAACGGCTCTCGTCCTAGTATGTCCATAATCCGTGGTGTCAATAAGTCTGTCAACCGCGGCTTGATAGCTGCAACAGCCGACCGATGTCGGCAAATGCCCCATTTCAGTGTTTTGTCCCGTTCTCCTCTGTCGTCTCTCACAGTTCCCATAGGTTGTTCCTCTCTTACAGGGATCCTCCCCATGTTCTTTTTCTGCACACTTTCTTTCATTTTTACAATATTTAGCTACATGTCCTATACCCCAACATTTATAGCATATTGCAGGCTTCACATAGTTCTTCCAGGCATGTTGCATCCAACCGATCTTAATTCTTCTTAATCTCTCTATTTCCTTATAATCCTTTCCTTTTAACCGTAGTATCCAGTTATTTCCTCTTTTAGTCTTAAAGCACTTCACCACGTCTATATCCATCTCTCTCACCTCTTCATTTTGCTTTTTTAGCAATTCAATAAACTCATCATTTTTATACTCATTTTCAACCCCGTAAATAACAATGTTCGGATCTCTCAGTTTCGGTATTTTAGCCTCATATTCTGTACTTAATTCCTTTTTACCATGAAACCCAGTTAGAAAAGTTTCCAGATCCCTTTCCGTGTCCACTCCAACAATAATTCCTCCTTTTCCCGCCCTTCTGCAGGTCTTTATGCCAATACCCAGTTCCTCGGGTTTAATCAACATTTTAATTTCCCTTTTAGTATCGTCTGAATTCTTTTTCTTAATGGGAGTAATTTCCACCTCATATTTCTCGACTTTCTTAGATTTCTTGTCCAATTTCTTCCTCTCTAAGGGTTTTACTTTTACCACATCAGCAAAGGTCTTTACCCTCTGATCCTCGAGAACACTAATTTGCCCTTTCAAATATTGAATAATTTTTTGCTGTTCAGTTATTGAATTAATAAGCTCCGCTATATCTTCATTTATTTGCCGTTTCTGATCTGCTGATATCTTAGATGTACTCACAACATTATTTATACGCTGGTATTTTAGCCTTACCAGATCCTCAGTCAAGACTCATTTCTTCCCAATTATCTCCTTCAGTCTCCATAATTATGGCGGCTCAATTCACACACAGCTGCCCCACGCTCCTCCGGCGTTAGCAGTCTACCTTTCGGCAGACTCCCAGGGCCCACCATGTGGAGGTGCCGGAGGTAAAATTTAGTAGATTAAACAGTGCAAACTCAACCAAAGCAGAGGAAAACTCCCCCTAATACAACTCAAATTGCCACTAGTGACTAAGCTCAAAGCTCGCAAGTTATTATCTCAAAAGCGTGGGGTGGGCCCGGATGTAGCCATTAAGCCTACCAAATTATTGCTTAGGAATTTCGATAATTCTATGATAACATCAGCTGGCCAAGCAGTGGTGCAAATTCATTACAAAGATCAAATTAATACAGAAACTATTTATTTGGTACATGCAAAAGTAAACGCAGTTTTTGGTCGTGAATGGTTGAGAAATTTCCAATTAGACTGGAGCTCAATTAAAGCAGTTCGGGTTGAAAATTGTAATTCTCGAACCAATAAATTAAATATCTTGCTTCAAAAATATGAGAAAATTTTTTCTCCGGGTATCGGGAAACTGGAAAAGTTTTGTTGCCGTCTTCAAATGAAACCTAATTACAAACCGGTATTTTTTAAACCTCGACCAGTACCATTTGCTTTAAAAGAAAGAATAGAAACTGAACTTAATAGGTTAGTTGCAGAAGACATCATTGAGCCGGCGACATATAGTGATTGGGCTACACCAATTGTTCCTGTTATCAAACAGAATGGGAACCTACGAATCTGTGGTGATTATAAGGTGACTATCAACCCGGGACTAAAAATTGAGCAGTATCCTTTACCCCGTATCGAGGACATTTTTGCTGAACTGTCAGGAGGGGAGTTCTTTACTAAAATCGACTTATCTGAGGCATACCTTCAAATGTTAGTTGATGAGCAGGACCGACATCTATTGACGATCAATACTCACAAGGGTTTGTTCCGTTACAAGAGAATGAATTATGGTATAGCCTTAGCTCCGGCAGTGTGGCAGAGAGCCATTGAACAAGTTTTATCAGGCATCGCGGGGGTACACGTATTTTTAGACGATATTACCGTAACGGGGAGAAATGATCAAGAGCATTTTGAAAGGTTAGAATTAGTACTACAGAGACTAGAAGAATATGGTCTCAGAGTAAATAAGCAGAAAAGTGAATTTTTTAAGAAATCTGTGAATTATTGTGGTCATACAATTGATAAATTCGGCCTCCACAAAACACAAGAAAAAATCGATGCAATTACGAAGGTACCAGTTCCAAAAACTGTATCTGATTTGAAGAGTTTTTTGGGTTTAGTCAATTACTACGGAAAATTTATTCCCAACTTATCTACTCGTGTCGCTCCTTTCAATAATTTACTGCAGAAAGGTACTAAATTTTTGTGGACTGCAGAATGTGAAAAAGCTTTCAAGGCATTGAAACAAGAAATTGCTTCAGACCGAATTTTATGCCATTATGATCCTAAGTTACCTCTTGTATTACAAACTGATGCATCACCAGTTGGAATAGGAGCAGTTTTAAGTCACATTATGCCAGATGGTTCAGAAAAACGAGCAATGTTTGCATCAAGGTCATTGACTAAAACGGAACGTAATTATTCGCAGATAGACAAGGAAGCATTGAGTATCGTATGGGGAATAAAGAGATTTTATCAATATTTATTTGGTCGACATTTTGATCTCGTAACCGATCATAAACCCCTAGTATCAATTTTCGCACCTAATCGTAATTTACCATGTCTATCAGCAACACGAATGGTTCATTATGCACTTTTTCTCCAAGCATTCAGTTATACAATCAAGTATCGAAACACTAAGAATCATGGCAATGCCGATGCACTTTCACGGTTACCACTAGCAGTTGACAAGGACTGTGAGTACTTGACTGAAGCAGACGTGACAAATATTTCGCAAGTTGAATTAATGCCTGTTACAGCAACTGACATAGCTAGAGCTACTAAAACTGATAGGAAATTGTTCGAACTGTATGAAAGTTTAAAATCTGGAACTGAATTACTTGTGCCTTGGAAAGGTAGAGAATCTGAATTTTCATTGCAAAATGGTTGCATAATGTATGGTCATAGAGTATGCATTCCTGAAAAGTACCAGAATCAAGTTTTGGAAGAACTTCATGTTGGACATCCTGGAATTGTCAAAATGAAGGCCATAGCTAGAAGCTACTGCTATTGGCAAGGTATTGATGCCAGTATAGCCAATTTTGTTCAGAACTGTTCAGCTTGTATCGCAACGAGGAACGAACCAGCAAGGATAAATCGACATCCGTGGGAATGGCCAAATGGACCTTGGCAAAGGATACACGTTGACTACGCTGGTCCTTTTATGGGGAAAATGTTTTTTGTAGTCTCTGATGCATATTCGAAGTGGATAGAAGTCATTCCGATGAAAAATATTACAGCTAGTTTTACAATTCATCATCTTCGTATTCTTTTTGCTCATTATGGAATTCCCTTAACTTTGGTTAGTGATAACGGCGCAAGTTTTACTAGTTACGAATTTCGACATTTTTTGAAACTGAATAATATTAAACATATAACTTCAGCACCGTACCATCCTGCTACGAACGGACAGGCAGAAAGAATAGTGCAGTTATTCAAAGCTTCGTTGAAATCGAGTAGAGGTGATTCTGGAGATCTAAATGTGAAATTACAAAGATTTTTATTACAATATAGTAGAATAACTCCACATTCTCTCAGGAGAAACTCCGAGTGCCTTGTTTTTGAAGAGATGTATTCGCACTAGGCTTGATCTTTTTAAGCCAAATTTGAGAGACAAAGTTGTTCAGAAACAGAGTTCGAGACTTGACACAGAATCTATCTTGCGTGAGTTTCAGGAAGGGGAGAAAGTAGCCGTAAGAAATTATTCCGGACCTAACAAATGGAAAATTGGAACAATTATAAACCGAGATGGAACTTTGAGTTATAGCATACAAGTTGGAAATGAAATTTGGAAGAGACACGTAGATCAAATAAGGAAATGTGGGAAGTCGATTGAATTATCCCAAGCTGCTACTGAAATTCCAATTTACGATAAAGAATTGAATTTTCCAGATGAGCCAGTATCCGATGATGTTGCTGAATCGGAACCGCCTGCACCTGTACCTGAAGTTGTCCCTGAACCTAAAGATGTACCTGTACCTGCCACTCCAAGTGATGATATACCACCTAAGCCTGTACCAGACGCTTCCGGAAAGCCGAAAACTGATGTGCCACTCCGACGCTCAAACCGAATCAGGAGACCCCCAAAGAGACTCGACCTGTGACTCTATATTTTGTCGGGGAGGAACTGTTATGTATCTGGCAACAGCCAGATTAGAGAACCTTCCAAGCTGTGTGACGCGCGCGTGCTCTTTTTACCTTTTTGGGTTCCGTAGTTTCATATTGTACATGTTCGGTGTAGTTGTTGTTATGCTCGTTCGCGCCTGTGTATCTTAATGCTAATAAATGTTCTTTGCGTGTATGTAAAACGAATCGTATCGTCTCTCGGTCTACCTGGCATACATGACACTATAAACTTTCTAGATAAAGATTTCGAGCATTTAAAACTACCTACTATTGTACACAATAATTCTAAATTACTACCAATCAAAGATTGTGGAAAAATCGCTATCGCTTTTAAATATCAAAAAACTTTAAGGGACCTAATCTGTAACTACAACTTTTATAGTCATAACTTAGGCAAAATTTCTAATGCTGATTGTAATTGTCATATTGAGGAGTTTAAAAACTTTGTTAATCCAACTTTTGGGTATATTGTAACTGGGGATCTTAATATTGTTAAAGATGTTAGGTTGAGCGAACTTCTAAGTAAGGGCTCAAAATTTAGGGTAAGAAATAAGGTAAATTTAAAGCAAATTATAAGTTCTATCACTAAAGATTTGGATTATTTTATAGTTAAATTAGCAAGGAAGTACAATTAGCCTATCGAGAGTTTTATGGAGTGTAAGGTACATATTTTACAGGATATAAAGAGTAATTATGAAGAGTATGGTATAAAAGACAAGAGGTTTTTTTTCTAAACAAAAATCTATACAGTAAAATTAAAGAATTAAAAAATAAGTTTATTATTACGGTTGTTGATAAGGCTGCCAATAACTTCGGTTTTATATGTAAAGATAATTTTAAGAAGTTAATTTCTAGGGAATTCAACTCAAATAATACCTATCAAAAAATTAACTTTAACAAAAAAGAAATAGATAATAGGATTTTAGCCTTTAGCAAAAAATTTAAGTTTAAGATTAATATCCTAAAATACCCTTACCTGTTTCCTACCATAAAATTCCATAAAGTACCTACTAAATTTAGGTTTGTTACATGTAGTACAAATTGTTATAACACTTTGTTCAGTAAAAAGTTCTTTAGCTATTTAAAAATTATTCTAAATAAAATCAAGGTTACCGAAAATAGCTTTATTATAAATAATAGCCAGGATGTTCTACATTTTTTAAAGAGTAAGAATATAGATAGCATATACACGTTTGATTTTGAAAACCTTTTTTACCAGTATTCCGCATGATAATTTTATGAATATCTGTTCAGAAATTTATGATGCTTATCTAGATAGTACTTTAATCTTAAAATGTGACTGGATTGATTTATGTAAATTTAATATTTTTGAAAACTACCTCTTTAATGGCTTGTTTTTCTTTAAACAGATAAAGGGTATACCTATAGGAAATAGCTTTTCTAGTGCATTTGCAAACCTATTCTTACATGTTTACGAAACTAAATTTCTTAACTCAAATAATGTTACCAGATTCAGGTATATTGATGACCTCATAATTTTTAACTGCAACGATTTGGAATTTCTTAATCAAATCTACCCAAAGGAACTAACTTTAAACCGGACTAACGATAATAATCTTTGTGCGACTTATCTGGATTTAAAAATTAAAATTCAAAATAGAGAAATAAAAATAGGGATATATGATAAAAGGTTAGATTTTAACTTTGAGGTTATCACGTTTACCAATTTCCATAGCAATTTAAACTATAAAATTTATTATAATATTTTTTACTCACAACTTTACAGAATAAAAAACATATGTAACAATGCTGGGGATTTTTTGGAGGCATGTAACTTTTTCGAGGAAAACTTAAATAAAAACAATTTTCGTAAAAATTTCGGCAATTTAAGAATTTAAAAAAAGTGGCATTTAGACTCAGGAATTTTTAAAGATGTTTAGGATAGTGTTTGTTTTCATTTGGTTAAGCTGTAATGGGGGTGGCGGTGTAGTATTGTTACAATGACGTAACTACTAGGATATAATTGGCTGCTGTTTTGCCATAACCGTCACTTACGGAATTTAGGTGTGTATGCATCTTTGACTTTGCATTAGGATTATTTGTGTGCTTGCATGTACGGTGTGTTGAGCCCTTACTGTAAGTAGTGCTTGTCTTTTCATTTTCTTTCGACTAATTGCTTCCGTGGGGAACTCGGGACCTTGGGATGTCTGTTGGTCTTATCTGCATTTATTCAGAAAGTTCCCCTGGAGGTAACTGATTTGGTTAGGCTCCCTGATGAAGAGACCTTTCGGTTACCTCTATGTTGTTTTATGGTTTCGTTCCGGCACTTATACAGAATCTTGCCTTTGGTGCGTGGATGCCCTGAGTGCTTGATTTCTGTTTGTTTTTGTCTATATTCTTATTATATTTATCTATCTCTGTTGGATTATTTATTTTTAGTTATAAGTGGTAAGGAGAAACAGATACTTACAAAATTCCTCACTGAAAAAAGACTCACTTGGAACAGAAAATGTAAAATAACATAAAGTTAAAACAGAAATATGGACTAAAGAAGCACCATGGTCAAATTAACAAAAGGACGCGTTTCAAAATTACACATTTTAATAATTTCTCCTTAAATTAGACATTTTCAATATTTCAGACCATTTTCACGACATATCCATGGGAAGTAGGATCAAGGGCATTTATGTACCTGATTGAGACATTTATGTACCTGATTGAGAAATGGAGTCAACAGCATTAACATATGATGTTCTTGAAGGTTCACCTCAGCGCGTCGAAGAACAATTGCAGTTTCTCCTCTCAATATTGCAATTTTATCTTTTCGTGAAAGCCGCCTTCAATATTGTTATGAAAACATCGACTTAAAACTAGTTCCGGAACATCGACTTAAAACTCGCCGGAACTGGTTTGAACCCAACTTTTCTCCTGCTCGTTCGATTCAAAGCGGTGACGCGTCAAGGAATGCGCGCGCACTGACATTCCCCGACTACAAAGTTAAAAAAAACAAAAAAAAAACGATAGCAACAGAAAAGGAATGAACAGAAAATTTTGTGAATACTTTATACATCGTCTAAAAAATGTGTGAACAGCCTCTGTATTTTTACGAATTTTGTTGCTATTTCTTTTTGTTTTCATTCATATTATACGATTGTTACATAAACTTTTGCGGTTATTGATTGCTCTAAATTGCTGCATTAGCAATTTATATCCCTGAAAATATAGTTGTATAACATTTTATTAGATAAAATACAAATGTAAAAACAAGACTGTGTGCTTCAAGTTGCTCAACAGGAACAGAAAAGACACTAGTGATTCACTTTCTCCTTGAAAAGATATATAGAATATAGGATTTAAACACAAATAATAAATATTACCAACCAAAAGTCAATACTCTTATCATAATTTCCTTTATTTTACCTTTTATTAAAATATGATGAATTTGCTCTCGAAAATTCACAAAGTTTTGAATATTTCAATAAGGAATCCGGATGGAATTTGATGTTCGTTTAAATCTTTAGGTTCTCAAAATATTTGAGTAAAGCCAACTTACACACACAGGCCAATGAATGAGAAACCTTGGTTCAATATTTTATTAGACCTCCTTTAAACAGCATTACAGTACGTATGTCGTTCGACAAGGTGCACTGAAGTCAAATGAATACCGATCTTAAGGTCCTGTAAAGTTGACGGCAGTTGATTGCTATCTAACATGTCCCAAATGTTCTCTATAAACTTTGCGGTGGTCACGGTCAGTGAACCACTCTTGAACAGTTCTTTCGTGGTGGATGGTAGCATTTTCTTCCACGAAAGACCTGTCACATGGGGCAACTCGCAGGATAGAATTGATCTGCCTCAAGGTTCAAGTAATCAGCGGATGATACCCCACCATTCGTAAACTCCAGGGGGCCAGTAGAACATGTCCCACCACCACAACCTTGAATTGTGTTAACAAGGCAAGATGGAGTTATGGCTTCATGGGCAGCCGTCGGTACAAAACAAAGTGTAGCGTGATTCGTCCGACCACACCACCTTGCAATCTTCAGACGTCCAGTTATGCCATTCCCTGTTCCAGTTCGCAAAAATGAGAGGTTTCTGCCCAGGCTGTACCGATTCACTGCAATATACTGCGCATAGTTCGGATCGACGTCGGTTGGGATGAAACGTCATCGAAGTTTTTCGTCAATTGTTACCCGCTAGAAACCAGTTTGTGCCGTATAATCGTTTAAATTCACTGTGACGCTTTTTTTAGTTAAGGACAACTGTAAAACACTTTGGATATCTCGCTGTAGTGAAATATTTCAGAATGAAAGCTAAGTCAAACGCAGATGACGTACCACGTGATCCTTCCCTCATCAATCAGTGATTAGCTGACCTGATAAGGGAGTGAAGAGAGAGAGAGGGTCTCTGGTATCCAGTGTGATCGGAGGTCTGGCGAGATGCTATAGGCTCTTCCACCTCTCTGGTGAAATGTTCTTTAATTAGAGTCGAGAGTGTGTGATCAGAGATCTGGCGAGATGCTTGTCAGCTTGTCCCCCTCTGGCTAGTTGTCCTTTAATTTTATATTTAACTGCATATAAATACTGCTGTTTGTGTTGTTTAGAGATGACCCAATTTGCATACCCCACCGTCCCTATGCATAAAACGAAACTCTGTGAAGTGAGGCACGACACTCACCTTTCAAGAAGCCAGTGAGTTGTTCCGTTCAGGCAGTTGTGACTCTTGCCAAACAGGCTCTCACAATAACACATTTTTTAAACGGAGACAAGTCTGTCGTTTTACCCATTTTGTAACACTTTGCACCGAAAGCATTTGTTGCCGCAGCTCAGGACACCAAACACAAGGTATACACTCATGGACTGTATAACTCAATTTATTAAATATCTCAGAAAAAGACTCAGACCCATCGGTTACTGCGGTCACAATCACCGCATGACACGTCTCTCACGATGAACACTGATAAACAAACACACTTCTGCTGCAACAGTGCTTGGGGGTTGGTTCAGAACAGCATTCTTATCTCGTTATTGTGACAATGGGTAACTCACATGACCCACATATTTTTCGTAAACATGCCATTACGTACATGTGCATAAATGTTCACGGTTTCTAAATAACTGGTCGGTGTGTTTACTTTAATGTGTTGTAACTTTTTGAGTTCATATTTATGTAATTTTAATTATTTAATACCTATGGGGTGTCTTCGGAATTGAACTCAATAATCGTTAAATCAATGGTTTGTTGATTTAATGAAAAAACGAGCATTTGTACAATATTTTAGATTTAAAACAACCGCTTATATATAAATTACTTTGGAGTCAATTTAAAAAAAGACTTTTTTAAAATTCTTGATATAACTTGAATTTAATATTTACTTCTACGCACGTCGTCTACATTGTATAGTGGTTAGCGTCGTGTCGTCCCCTCATAGGCATAGGGAGAAATGCTGGCTCCCCTAAATGATCTTCCCACAATAAAGTAGCAGGCGGTGAATAACAAAAGGCGAATGTCTCACGAGAAGGGAAAACAAATTTATTTATGCTGTGGCATCACGACAAGGCTGTTAACTCTCTGAGGCATTTTTAAGAATTTTTACTACTATTGATCCGTACCAAAGAAAGACAGAGTTCTAATTAAAACGAAAGCCAAATTTCTAAAACAAAACATAACAAGATTTATTTACAAAAAGAATTAAACATTAAACACTTTCGACACAATTCACTCAATTTTACGTGCAGATTCACAAATACACGCCCCAGGGCCCATTCTCAGCTCAAAAACACAGGAGCCTAGGAAAAACAGGTCTACACTGTGCGGAATCTATGAAACGTCTCTCTCAATGTCTGGATTTTGCAGAAGGGGTGGAGGAGCCGCCAGATTATCGGCTGACAGTTCTTCTTGACACACCGAACTTTATTACATTTCGAAACGTTAAGTTGACAGCTTTAGTAGCTTGTCTTGTGAGGGAAATGGTCTTTAATTCCCCCACGGGTTCCGAAACTGGTGGAACCGAACAACACATTCCTTGAAAACACGCAGCTGTGTTTTCCAAGAGCTTGTGGGGTTTCGGGAAAAATAACCTCTATTTCCAGTACGCTACAGCTCCTCTACGCTCCAGGAAACTTTTTCTTCGCAGAGGAAAAAGTTTGTCCGTCGATCACACCTACACCACCAATAGCACAGTTTGCGCACCGGCAAATAGCACAGTTTGTGCACCGGCATACAGAGGAGTTGAAACAAAAACACATAGCCAGCACCACCTTTAACACTCAAGTTGCAACCAAAATTTAACAAAGCACATAACCAAAATTTTGAAATTTTATTTACCTATTAAATTCGCGTTCAGTGCATTTATTTTGTACGGGATGACATTTAAAAAAAACACTTAATTTCCATAAATCAATATTCATTCACTGATAAGAAACAAAAATAATACTAATAAACACTTAAATACACATACCAAAATACAACAATCATATACCTTTCTATTGCATGAACAAAAAAAAATAAATTTAATAACACAAACAAGCAATACAAGGTAAATCAACCTCCTGTGTATTTAATCTGGATTTTCAACATGGGCTATCCACTTACTAATAATTATAAAATACAAAAACGTGATACCCATGTGAACCACAGGTAGATGCATAGGCTTACCACCCGAAACGAAATATAAATCAATCAAGCTCTCTCCCGACCGATCTACCTCCGAAATCAACCCTTTACTCTTTCTCATCACCTCTCCCGACGCAAGATGTTTACTTCCTAACCGGAAAGAAAAACAGGAACTCTCAGGATTGGACCATTTGGCCCTTGCAGGTAACCCTGATCTCTTAACCGAAATTCCAGCTTCTGAACCGACCACAGAATTCGCCATCTCTATCTCAATCGCTATCTCCTCTCTCACATTCCTTTCCAAACTTAACATCCTTTTACCTTCATGCTCTTCACCTCCTCTCATATCCCTTACCCCTTTTTCAATTCCGAAATTTCCTAACTCTCCCCCAATGTCTTCGTTCTTATCTTTCAAACGCGAGTCGGGTTCATCGGGTTCATAGACCTCCTGCCCTAACATTAACTCTTTCTTCCCATCCCCGCAACTCTGCTGGCCTTTCTCCGATGCCCCCCGAAAGTTTTCAGAACACCTCAAGATTGCTCCCTCATTTTCCTCTGTCGTAATTTGAGCCAACGAAGACTCCTCTGCGAGCGAGTCACACACCACTCCCGTCTGGGTCGGATCGACAGTAATTCTTACGGGGGTATTTTGTTCTCCCCCTTGCAAAACCATCTCAATTCTGCGTTCCCCCGATTGCAAAACCTCCCGCACTTCGCTCCCCTTGTCTGCGTTCTCGAAACCGTACAACAAACTCTCCTTTCCCTCCAAACAATTTCGCGGAACAGGATCCGCTCCACGACTGTTTCCACAGCAAAAATCTACCACTTTCTTCTATTCTTCAATTTGCTCAGAATCATAATTCACTGTTTCCATTACCGTATTCTGGGGATATTCTGGGGTCGCCAAACGGGCTTGAGATATAATTCGCGATTTTTCCAATTCGAAAATCCTATCTCTTCGCTCTTGTTCAATAGCAAAAATCTTATATATCTCAGCTTTCTCCATAGCAAAAATCCGATCTCTTTCCGCCTGCTCACTTTCCCTAGCCGCTTTTTCCTGTCGTAACCTATCTTGCATAATGGTTTCAAGAAGACCCCTAACAAAATTCTCCTCGTAATTTGGACTACCCTCTATTAATTTTTTTAGATGGATTATTAATGCATCTGGGGCGGGCTGTTGACCCAACCTCATCGCCAAAATTTTCAAATCTGCCTTTCTACTTTTACTAAGATAAGCCATTTTTACACACAAAATTAATCACAAATTTATAAGCACAGGTCAGGAAAATTTTAAAAAAACTCCAAACAACTAAAACACCTTCAATTAAATTTACTTCGTGAAACCATGTATTTTACAATGGGATCATGCACATAAACAAATAAGATACAAAAAAAATCATATATGGCACTTTAGCTTAACTTTTCCAAATTGCAATAATAACTTTTTCAACATCAAAACATTAGATTAACCTTTTTAACATTCGATAACACACCCAAAACAATACATCTACATAGCAAGTCGTTGAATAAACGTTTATCCCGCTACTATAATTGAGATATACAGCTTGTATATTTTCCACAAAGGCACTAGTTTAGTCAACCTTTATATAAAACAACTCAATTAATAACCAAGTAGCAAACGTTAATCAACACTTATACCGCTACAAGCATTTACCGGAATATACAGCTTGTATATCCAATCCACAAAGGCTCTAGCTTAGTTAACCTTTGAAAACAATTAGAAGCTTCTAATTAACAACGTTAGTTAACGTTCAAAAACTCTCAATACATGCTTTAAAAAAATTATCGAGAGAAACAAAAAAAAATACCACTGTATTTATTTTTTTAACAGTTTGCGACAGGTAGCTTACCCAAATAAAAAACAAAAAACTCAAATAATAACTGTTTAAAAAAATTATTGAAAAAAAAAATACCACTTGTATCTATTTTTTTTTAAAACCTTTTAGGCAATACAACCAGGGTAGTTTTTACCCTCCACAAGAATCATAGCTAGCTTAGCCATTCACACGTTACATATAAACACTACGGTTGCAAAATGCTTTACTTTTGTCCCCACAAAACAATTGCACTGATATATTTTCCAGCAATTCATCACAACTTAAAACTTAAAATTATTTCCGAAAAATACCTATCCAAAAAAAAAAAAACAATGCAATTTTGAGTATCTAAAAGCAGTACTCACCCCTTTTTTCAGGCCACCGCAGAAACGTCATCGGTCACTCGCAGACACTCTCCACAACACGGATGGCACACCACACACAACGCAGAAAACGAAACTCTCCATCAGACGCCGAAACACCCAATTTTAACTGAGCCGGGGAAAACACGGTCCAGGGCTCTCTGAAAACACCCTCTTCTTGGACGCACCATGAAAAAACACAAGAGCACAGAGGTATAATCGCGATCCCCTCCTGCGAAGCTGGATCGATGACCTCCCGCAGAAACTTCCACGGAGAAAAACAGTCACTCCCCCGCTACGGCGGCGCAATAAAATCACCACTTCTATGGGCTCAATTTGGCATACTGAACTCTGCTTTCACAACCGGGTACGGATCCGACCGCTGATCATCACTTTAAAAAGCTGTGGCGTCACGACAAGTAGTAAGGCTATTCTCTCTGAGGCATTTTGCATTAATTCCATTTCATAACTATTGATCCATACCAAGAAAGACAGAGTTCTAATTAACAAACGAAGGCCAAATTTTTAAAACAAAACATAACAAGATTTATTTACAAAAAGAATTAAACAGTAAACACTTTCGACACAATTCACTCAATTTTACTTGCAGATTCACAAATACACGCCCCAGGGTCCATTCTCAGCCCAAAAACACAGGAGCCTAGGAAAAACACGTCTACACTGTGCGGAATCTATGAAACGTCTCTCTCAATGTCTGGATTTTTCAGAAGGGGTGGAGGAGCCTCCAGATTATCGGCTGACAGTTCTTCTTGACACGCCGAACTTTATTACATTCCGAAACGTTAAGTTGACAGCTTTAGTGGATTGTCTTGTGAGGGAAACGGTCTTTAATTCCCCCACGGGTTCCGAAACTGGTGGAACCGAACAACACATTCCTTGAAAACACGCAGCTGTGTTTTCCAAGAGCTTGTGGGGTTTCGGGAAAAATAACCTCTATTTCCAGTACGCTACAATGCCTTTCAAAAATGTTGGAATTCTTTTGGATACATTCTCAGCTGCCACAACATGTAAAATTTTATTTAGTCTTTCAATTCATGCAATTAGTAAAAATGTTTAAGGTAATTATTAATTTATGGCGATCAATGATATTTTTTTCTATTTTTGTTGCTTATTCTTGTGAAATGTTTTACAACGTCACTTTCACTTGACGAACGACTGAATGCAATAGTTAACCAAAGTTGGTGAAATCAACGAGATCACGGAGTAAGTAAGAAAAATGATAGCTGTTAGAGAAATTGAATGAGACTCACGTTTGGATTTTAATCTTTTTGGTGTGTTCGTCTAGTTAGTGGTATTGCTAAATTGCATTTTTTATAATTTTAAGGGACTTAATCCCCCCCCCACACACACACACTGTATCTCTAGAGCCATGAGACCTAGAAAGCTGAAATTTTGTTTCGGGATTTTTCTTTGGCCCTGGGTGCACACTAAGAAATCTTTTTTAAAAATATAAATTTTAAAGGGGTTAACATCTCCCCCCAAAAATAAACACTATATTTTTGGAACCATATGGCCTAGGAAAATGAAATTTTGTATGGTGGTTCCTCTTAGACTCTAGATGAGCAGAAAGAAATCTTTCTTTTATAAATATAAAATTTAAGGGTTTAAGAGGGGCTTAATCCTCCTCTCCCCTCAAAAAAATAAAAGCATTCTATTTCTGTAACCATAAAGTGTAGGAGGTTGAAATATTGAATGGTGGTTTCTCTTAATCCTTAGGTGCTCATTAAGAAATATTTTAAATGAAAAAAAAGATTTTAAGATGTTTAACCCCTCTACCCCCCCCCCACATAAAAAACACCTACCTCTGGAACCATACTTTCTGGGAAGTTAAAATTTTGTATGGGGGTTGCTCTTAGGCCCTAGTGTGCTCCGTAAGGCCCGTTACACACACGGTGGATTTTTCAGTAGCGGAAAATTTACCGTTGCCGCCGTTCCAGCAGTAGACCACAGAAGTCAATTGAGGCTTACACAATAGGCGGAAAAAAGATAGATCAATTTGCCGTCGACGGTAACTATGCAGCTGTTGAGTGCCACTGGTGCCAACGGAAGTTTTAACGTCAACTTGAACTGGTGGACTATGTGACCTTATGTACGCTTACGGGGCCCATACCCACGCTAATGTTAATTGGATAGAGATATTACGCTAAATTATTAATAAAGCTAACTTGTGTTAAGTTAAAAGGTTATTGGCTAGTTTATTGCTATCTACTATAGATTAGCTTAGAATATTCTAAATTACACCTCCGGCACCTCCACGTGGTGGGCCCTGCCGCTAACGCCGGAGGAGCGTGGGTTAAGTTGAGAATTAAAGCAGCCATGATGGAGAGTGAGGATTTGAGGATGGAGGAGCTACGAGTTCTCACAGATGAATTGGTTAAGTTGGAACACCAGAGATTGATCAATGCGATCAGTACATCTAAACTTACTGTGGAAGTTAAAAGGCAGTTAAACGATGATATTGGGAAGCTAATTAGCTCAATTACGGATCAACAGAAAGTGATACAATACTTAAAAGGGCAGATAAGTATCCTTGAAAGGAAGAATGATAAGAGTTACGTCGAAGCAGTTAAGAAGACCACTGAGAAGAAAAAGAAGGTGAAGAAAATACAGAGAGAGGTGAGAAATGAAACTGAAATTATATCACTTAATAGGCAAGAATCTGATGTAACTAAGATAATTGTTCGCCGAGAATATAAAGCCGGAGAAGCTGGGAATAGGAATAAAGAAATGCAAAATATAAGAAGTGGAATTGTAGTCGGAACAATGACGAAAGAAGATCTTGACATCTTTGTCAAGGAATTTAATGAAAAGAAAGAGGTGTACACTTTATATCATACACGTACACCAAAATTGAGAGATTCATGCATAATAGTTTATGATGTTGAGGAAGAATACGGAAAAGAAGAAATGAGAGAGATGTTAAAAAAGCGGAATACTGAGCTTGACAATGATGAAATAGAAATTCTGATGAATTTCAAGACGAAGTGGGGCTCGTATAATTGGATAATGAGAATTAAGGGAGAGATATATAGGAAGATCGAGTATAAGAAGAAGCTCAAAATAATATGGAAGTATTCAGGAAGTTTTTAAAAAAGAAATTCAACCTTTAAGGGTGTTAAAATAGGGGCTTAAATACCCTAAAATAAAAAAAAATCTAAAACCCATATTTCATGTCTTATTACTGTCGTTAAATTATAGGGTGAACGCCTCTGAGGAATGACAACACTTTACTACTCAAGTGAATTTCAATTTACCAAATTACATAATTAATGATAGTAATGTATTTCGTCGCGAAGCACTGGTGTTCAGCTAGTTTTTATCATAAACAAAAATAAGAAACTCAAAACGAAACTTCTAACGTAAAGCCTTGTCAACGAAAAGCAATGAATGACGGGAACGATACTAACAACAAGGAAGGCACATAATTGGCGCTTTACTGCCGCCAAGCTATAAAGTTTCGGTTACAATACGTAACTGCCAATTTTTTTATAGATTGTTTTCTTTAACTGTGACTTACCGCAAAATCGTGGTGTTGAGTGTTCACAAGGTAGTATTTGACTAAGGTCAAGAACATGTCTGAGTTATTAACAAAGGATATTTTATCATCTTCATTAATCACAGCATGCATAGACGTGTCTCTCCTGTTTCCCTTCGTTTTCCCATATGCCGTGATATAGTTCTGTGACATCGTAAAATGTTTCTATCAACAAAGTGATGATAACGATTGAAGCTCTTTGTCAACAAGAGAAAACTAAATAACGACGTGGTGGCCCAGTTGGCAAGAGCAGCGGGCCAGAGATCTGAACGTCTCTGGTTCGAGGCTCGTCACTGCAAATCCACACCCTGTACACTAATGGCGGCCAGTGCACGTAAAATCTGTCGTGGCTGTAATGTCCTCCAAGTTCTCAAATTACCTCTGGAGTCGCTGGGTCAAGTGCATCGGTGTAAGACTTATAACCATTAAAATACTAAAACTAAAATTTTACAAGGCGAATTTCGCTAAATGTGGTGGTAAATTGTTGGGTTGGCGGGAAAAGGAACAGTCTCTATGAAAATGGTTTCGTTTTGAAAGGATGATTATAATGTAGCAGCTAGGCCTAGCCCCGCTTATATCCTTTGTAAAACTATTTGTGTGTTTTGTTAATATATGTATCTTATGTTAAATTACGTGTTCTGTTTTCTTGAGAATATCTTTCTTAAAAATGTTCACCTTAGATAACGATACTTCGAGTATGGTACGGGCGACCATTAGCTTTTAAAAACAGGCCTCGACGGCAAATTCCGCTGATACGGATAGAAGTTTTAGTATCGGTCTAAATTACGGGACCGGCCCTTTAGCCAAGTCGCGGTACTATTAAAAAAACCGGAGCTGTACAATAGCCTTAATTGGACTTGAACTGATCGGTCAAGGGGCATCAGAAACAACAACAGAAAACTGAATTGATGAGGCAGCTAATCTGGAGAGATTTCGCCTAATCATCTTTCCCATCTCAGGACATTTTTACCTCAGACTCAGCTAGTGGAATTCTGTACTGAATGCTCTCGTGCCTACGCTAAATATGTTGGCTACAGATGTGCGCCTCTGGGAGTGCTCGGTTGAAATTGATTCCCCTTGTACGGTGCCCATTGAAAGCTGCGAACAATTTCGCACTGTAGAATGGGTGGAAAAAGATGTTTACAAATCTTAGGTTTGGGCTCTAACAAAGTTTTCTCAAATTATAGGATAGCCATAGCCTTAAAAACTACCGAACAAGATGCTGCCAGGTGATCAAAAATCTGTATCTAGAATTATTTTTGAAAAACCATGCAGTATTTACAACCCTAATATACAATTTACCTTTGTAAATAGGCTGTTATGCTTCAAAATAAACCATGAAACTTACTGATTCTAGAACAGGATTTGAGAATCCACACGTCACATACTGAGATAAAAGCAACAATATTAACTACAGCTAAGCTCCACTGCCCTTAAAACAACAACATATACCTTTATTACTGACAGGAAACTCATGGAATACGCATACGCTCGGCTTCTTAAAATTCGCAGTAAAAAATATTTATTTTAATCATAAATAATTATTTTAAAAGATCTGCAGAAGCTGTTTTTAAGGATGATTCTGTATAACTGATATATTAATAATGATAAAAAACGATGGTCCTGAAATAAATGTAGTAGAACATTGTTCATACGTTTATTGTTGATGCGTGTATAAATTTAAAAACAGTTTAAAGAACTTAATTTTTGAATTCGTTATATTTTCCAAAATTTTTCAAATCAGCCATATGCCCGGAATGCTCCCGTTTCTCGTTTGATCATGTATGATCATGTATGTTTGATATTGTATCTTTTGCTGGAAATGTATCAATTGAATCATTTTCTGTTATTATAACGCAGGAATCTGCTATCAAATTTCCCACTGGAATGAGAAAAGGTTTCAGTGTCAGTGGATTGTGTATTTACTAAGAAACATATGAAAACTGCACAAGATACATCATCGTGTATTTGGATTTGAAACTTTCAACGATTACATGAGATCAATGAAATCTCAGACTTGATTTATTCCGATACATTCTATATTGAATTTATATCAAAATATGATAACATAATTCGATTTTAAAAACTTCCAGTGAGATTTACAAGTGATAAAATGAATTTCAGATATAAGACATGATTCTCCATAGGAATTGGCCGCGTGTTATTTGGATCTAGCATTGTCGATTGGAATGTCATTCGTTTTGGACTTGACTCAGTTTCATTGTACTTGAGTGTTTGGGGTGCATTTCTTCTGAGATGGTAGTCAACTCGCAGTAAACAAGTTTGGCGGTAAAAGTGGTGGATTTTTTCGGCGAACCGTTGCTCGAAGTTACGTCCTCAGTCACCGATGAAGTGATAGGGGGTCGAGGAGCTTGTTCTCGGATGATTTCTTGGTCTCGAGGCTGAAAGACAAATCATTATTGCAGTGAGTTCTCCAACGTTGGCAGAAAGGACTGATTTATGCATATTGAAAACTACGACAGACCCCGAAATGTTTACATACCATTCCGATTTATTAAAATAAAATATTTGTATTTATTTGTACTTTATTACGATTACAATTTTTTGGGGTTGACATTTGTTTGTTCAAAAAATGAAGGATGAGAATATTATGAACACAATTTTCAGCATTTTAAGAAGTTATTCCAACGTAAAAAAATTTCACTTTTTAGTTGGTTGTTAGTTCTGTACATTATTCAACAAAATAACTTACACTGTCCTGTAGAAAGTAATAATTGACACCAAAAACAGATTTTCACTTGCCTCTTAGAAAACAGAGAGATTCAGAAGACTGAAATCGAGAAAAGATATTTCATAAAATAGACCAAACGTTGTGAAAATGCAAGTATCTTAGGTGTCACAGCTTTGGAATCTGGTGTTAATACTTTTTTCCCGTCAAAATAACACCATCTAAAAGAAAGTATTTTGTGAAAACATATCGATTTAATCTAAAAAATACCGTACGTAGAATGGCATTCGCTAAGAAATGTTTATTAGGCAAGATAATCGTAAGAGAGACTTATCAATAAAGATAAATAGTTAAAACTGTCTTCTAGTGTCGGTTTTAAAGCATTTGTAAGAATTTTTAAGAGATGTGGAGAATTGCAGATCATGGTGTATTGTGCTCTTAATTACTGGATAACGGAGGTCTATTTAATTATTAGACAAAATGTAGACTCCCAAGAGATGAGTGGGTATTCAGGTTAGTACATCCAGTTTGAAGTGTTAGCAATAGTATTGAAAAAAATCCGTAAACCACATTTTGTAAACCTAAAGCGGTTAGGCTATTTTAGCTGGCTAAAGTAGCACAGCTTGTTTCCTTATTCTGGTTTCCTTCCACCAGTGTTTTTAAGTTGAATTGCCTCTTTTATATATATAGCATCAGTTTCAGATTTATTTATAACTTCAATTCAAGTTTTGTATCTATAATTAATACAATATCAGGGGTATGAAAGTTTTTTCGGATGAACTAAAGTGCTGCTTTTGGTATGATAATTTTCTTTTTCTCCTGTACATATCATGAATGTAAAATCGTTTAAAATATATGGAGAAGTTAGTTCTAAATCTGAAGTATATCTTAGACAGCATACGTTATTTTTGAAAACTGTAACTATAATAGTTTCCCACTATATCCCAACGAAACTCTTTATCTGTCATCTGCCTCAATAACTTCTTGATAATACTAGCTTCAAGTAGACATACAAATGCACCGCGACCTAGCATAGAATCCGTAATATTGATTAGCTTAATTTCGAATTCATTTATTGAAAAGCACAACTTCGTTCAGCAAAAGTAGATAAAATGTATTTATACAGCAAAAACTTAGCAAGACGAGGAAAAAAATTCCTTTTGATCCCTAGGAAAATTTCTTGGAAATATTGCTTAACATTTGTGAAAAAGAAGGTTAGGTACTCATAAACAGGGTGACTCCAAATTCATGATACAAACTTTAAGGGTTAACTCAGGACACTGTAACAATCATTTATTGTATAGGAATGTAGGGGCGCAAGTGACGCGTTGAGGCACAAACACGGGAAAGAGACATGAAAGGAAAGAAAAATGGCTTAATGACAGCGTCGTTGACAAGCGCTATGTTTACAAGAAGTGTTCAAAATTGCGTCCACCAACAGTAATACATGCTTGGCAGCGTCGATGGAGCGCCTGGCATACAGTTTCAAAGATGCCAGGTATTTCATACACACGTGCAGCAGCAACGGATATTCGAGCGACGAGATCCTCAACAGAGTCAACTGGAGTCGCATCAACGAGACTCTTCAGATGTCCCCATGAGTAATCGAGGCTCGATAAATCGGGATATCGGGGTGGCCAAGGGACTGGTCCAGCACACCCATCCATCGGGCCCCAAAACCGCACTACATTGATGAAATGGACTGGCACTCCATCATGCTGAAATAACAGTCGGTTACGAATGGCGATCGGAACATCTAGAAGCAGTTCTGGTAAAACCTCCTCCAGAAAAATACAATAACAACTGTTATCGAGTCGCGTTGGTAGTAGATATGGGAAAACCCAGAAGTCGTTCAGAATATCCGCCCGAAAAGTCACAAAGAATCGTTCATGATTGGGGATTATTGGTTCCCCACACATGCCAATTGGGCGCATTGAATACATCCTCGCTTATAAACATCGCCTCATCTGTGAATAGCACATGAGCTGGGAAGTCCGGATGCAATACACTCTGATGCTGCCAACACTGAGTACAGCTCTTGGTCGACCTGCTTCGCGCCTGGTGACATGGAAATAACCTCTTTTACAAAGTTGGCGGTGTAACCGCTCAAAAATCCTGTGGTCCAGCATTCGTCTATGAAGAATACGTCCCCGATACATTCGTAGCACAGCTCTGCCATTTGCGCGGCCGTACATAGGATGCATATCTGCGTTTTCGGCATACGTAAACGGACGACAGCACAAATGAGAATGGCGTGTTCCCGCAGATGCATAATGTTGATGGGCGGCAAGCCACTACCTGTTCTCTACCGGCAACGGAACCAACCAATCACTCCATTTTCATGTCTCTTGCCCGTGTTTGTACCTCAACGTGTCACTTGCGCCCATACATTCCTATACAATAAATGATTGTTACAGTGTTCTGTATCAACCCTTGAAGTTTGTACCATCAGTTTGGAATCCCCCTTATTCATTGTTACTCACATGTTTCTATTCTTTTTTGGTCATTCAAAACTTTGGTTTCGTATGTTAAAATTAATTATGTTTTATATGTTCACTTTTGTATTTACCTAAGTATCAAGAAAATCAAATTTACCTGGGCTACATTCTGTCTCACTTGCCCGATTTTGTATTCTTGATATTGTGATAGGACACAAAGCAAAGCATATACCTGTAAAATATACACAATTCTAAAACAAGCAAATAAAGAAATAGGAACCAAAATGTCGCTAATAGTATAATATTAATTTATTTTGAGAATGAGTTTGAATATGTTTTGTGTCACGTGTTTTGCTACACATATCTGCTGTTTATATCGTTTAATTTTCTGTCTAATCATTATTTCTTTCATATGGACAAAAACTGAATAGACAAAATAGAGTTTGATCCGCCAACGAGGGATGGATGGCCGTAAGCGTCCAACGGGATACCCCTAATGGCCTGTTCACATAGAACGTGTCAGCGTGCACATTGAAACTTTTAACCAGTCATATATCAGTTATTGATCCATTAAACCAATCAGCACCAACGGAATCTTTAACGCTGACGGATTCTATGTGAACAGGCCCTTAGTATAAAACAATTAGCTGAAATCTGCAACACTTTCCTGTTACCTTAATTTTCTCAGTAACCTTTCGCTTTTTCTTTCCCATGCACTAAAAACAAAAAACAGAACAAAGAGGAGTGGTCAGCCCTCTGTTGTATATATAGTGCGGTGGCTACTGAAGACGACAGGTGATTAATTGAGACACGTTTTGAATTGTAATCCATCTACTATCCACACCTAATATGATTTACACCCTACGATTTAATAATATCTCCTCATGACTTGGTTTTGTATGTATTTACTTGAACTGAGGCCATTAGTTTATTATTTTTTCTTCTTTTTAACACCATTTGTCTATAAAGCTGATATATATATATATATATATATATATATATATATATATATATATATATATATATATATATATATATATATATGAGAATAAGATGAAAGAGAAAACCAGTAGTAGCTCTAAAGCTACTTGCAGCCAGGAACAAATAACATGAAAAGAAAAGTATGAATAAGGTTTTTGACAGTATTTCTTCATCAGCGGTGTCAATGCTGTCTAAAAACCAATGGATTGTTTCCGATGAGTATGATCTATACAATAAACACACTCAGACACCGTACAATCCATGAATATCAGAAGAATTTATTAATAATTGAATTAAGATTGAATAAAAGTACTTAACCAAAGAACACCAAGCCTGGCGCTAGTCAGAGTGGAAGTTAAGAGCTTGTAACCGCAAGATGACTGACGTCACAAAACTTGCAACCATTGAGGTAGTGGATTCTCAGTTACAGACTTACTTAGGTTACCGTATTTTAGGACTATTATTCACTTAATTATTTAGTTTTTTATTAATATTACTACTAAGAGTTAATTTTATTATTATTTTTATTTTACTTATGATTTTATTTTTATTTTTAGTAGCTATTTTTTCTATTTTAACTTACTGTTATGTTTAACATATTAATGCAACAGAACAAACTATTCATTAAAACAAAAACAACCAATTATGTTTTTGAATAGACTTACGGGGTAATTATTCCGAGTTAGCACAGCTTTCAAGTCTAAAATATGCTTAATCCTATTGTCTTTAGAACATAGCCTATTTATACGAACTAACTGATTTACAATAATGTTATTAAAAACAGATTTATGTAAACAGGTTAGATAACTTTGAAATTTAACAATATTAAAATTATAGTCAGATGTTTTGTCGTATAAGTCAAAAGTAAATTTGCTGTGAGTATTTAATTTAATATTAATATCTAAAAAGTTTACATTAATATTATCATGGCTACTTTTAATTAGTTCCAGATTAGGAGGGTAAAAATTTAAGTCTATAGGGTTATTACTTTTATTAATTACTATTATATCATCTATGTATCTAAATATATTGTAATTGCAATTTTCTATATTATTAATTTCAAAATAATATAAGTATAAATTAGCTAGCATACTTGAAGCATTACCACCTTGTGGTACACCTTTGGACTGTAAGTATATACTATTATTATGAACTATGTAATTATGTTTAGTTACTAAATCTAGGAGCCTATTGAAACAAGTTAGTTTAATTTCGTTGCTTAAGTATTGAATATTATTTTGTACTAACATTATGATTATTCTATTTAAATCAATTATATCGATATTATTAAATAGATCTTTAAAATCATAAGTTACTACATATTTACAGTTATCTAATGTTTGTAGTTTTCTAATTAGACTAAAGCTATTAATAGCATAAGTGACCACAGGTTACTGCTCTAAAAGCAATGGGTGTTTTATGAAATTTAGGAACTAAAGTAATATAAGGAAAAAGATAATTGTTAGATGATATACCTAGTAGTTTATATTTTGCTATTATTTTCTTAATAATAATACTAGTAGTTTCTTTTAATGGCTGAAAAAGATCACTATTTTCTAGCTGTTTTTTTAAACATATGGCAAAATATTTTTTACAAATTATTTCTTAGTTGTTGGCTGCTTTATCTACATAAGTGACTATAAAGTCATCTTGTAATTTTGTAATAGCAGCTTTAAAGTGTTTATAGGAATTATTAATGTTATTACTATTATTGGGTAGTTTAGCAAGTACTAGTTTTAGTAAATTAATTTTCCATGGGTTGAAGGCTTCTGTAGGTATAGAGTAATTAATTGCTATTTTGTAAATAAATTTATCTAAATCAGCATTTAAGAAACTTATTATTTTCTTATTATTAGTAGTACTAGGTAATCTAAACTTAGTTCCCAAATTCATCAACTCTCGCAGTGCTACATCTTCCACAATATCCAAATTGCCTGTTATTACATGACCATGTGTCGTATCTAAATAACTATTGTAAATGGGCAGATAACAAACACATTTTAAACTTAGTGACTGAGAAAAATTTTTGGATACCTGATTATAGTTAAATATACGTCTACCCATAGGCAGAGTATATTTAAAGGCACGTTTTATTTTTATGTCTTTTATAGGAAACATATCATGAAGTTTATCAAATATACTATTGAAGTTTATATTATTTAGTTTATGGTTAGTAAAATTTAGTACACTAGGGGCTTCGCCCCTAGCCTCGCTACGCTCGCTCCTCTGGTGAATCAAGTGAATGAATGACTCAATACTTGTTTACAGCGATTGAGTCATTCATTTGTTTACAGTTGAAGCTTCCCCCCCCTCCCGGCGAAATGGATGAAGCCCGGGTAGATGGGGGGTATAAGCCCGGATGAAGATGGGTGAAAAATCGGATCTTCTTTCAATCCTTCTGCAAAGCAAGCGAATGAGAAGATTTTTTTGAAGTATTTCTTTAAAATTCAATTAAAAATCGAAATTTTAAGATAGAGACTTGAAATGAAGTTTATATGAATGAGAAAGCTTTCATCTTCCAGTTGATATAAATATTTTCTTTGTAACATAATAAGTCTGATAGCATCGAATTTATATATCTCGAAACGCATAAATTTTTCCAAAAAGTGGGTTTTCAATTTTAATAAAAATATCGGTCTGTTTTAAATTATTTTTAAACAAATGAGGTCTTGTTTGAAGGAGAAATGTCTGTAGTCTTAGATTGTAAAAAAAAAAAATTCTACGATCCTTTTTTGGCGAGTTATCGTAATCTGAACATGAAAAAGTCAATATTTTCCCACAAAACATAAAATAAAAAAAAAAAACTTAAAGTCCGACGAATATGAGACATGTCTTACTTTCTTCCCCACATTATTCTGCACCGATTGGTATCGGTCTCGACCCCATACCCCCAGCGGTTTCGGAGGAGATAGCGTGACAAGCTTTTGACAGCGGCGGCTGCGGCTGCTGCAGCGGCAGTTAGTTTTTTTTAGAATAGAGAGACAATAAGTGTTATTAGCTGTATTTTGTTTTTTATAAGTATATATGTATATATATATATATTATATAATATATATATATTATATATATATATATATATATATATATATATATATTATATATATATATATATATATATATATATATATATATATATATATATATATATATATATATATATATATATATATATATACTCACACACAGGGTGTCCCATGAAGACAGCAAGGTTCCTCGTTTGGAGTACATAAAAAATGACCACAGAACTATACCTCGACGACCCACAGTTTCGAGAAAAATTGCAAAAGAAAAGTAAGACGTCATATCCGGTGCACGGAAACATGAACATCGGAATTGCAAATGTTTGCAGAGGAAGATGTACAAAATATTGAACGCGCATATCGAGGATCTGACATCTTTGGATTTCTTCCTATATGAAGGAATTGGTCTATCGAGCTCCTTTACTGCAGAAAGTGAATTAGTTCCTCGTGTTTATCATGCGTATACTTTTGGGACACCACCCTGCTGGATCGTGTGCAGCCAGCCATTCCAGGTATGTATTTTGAACAAAACAACTACAAAAAGTATTAGATATGAGTGGAGTCAAGATTGAGGATTATAGTGCTAATCCCTTATATTGGGGATTTCCAAACTGTTTAGATTTCGCACCCTTTAGAAATTTGGGGACGCCCTTGTTAGAATTTTTGTATTTTCAATATTTTCAATATTAAATTCAAGTGGACTATATTTCAGGAACATATTATATTGAAGTTCAAATAATTACTTACATCATCGGTGATTTTATTCATTCACTAGAAAATATAAGTAAAAACACCAGGATAGGATATATGAATGCAGAAAATAGCTATGGAATTCAAGTATTACACAAGAGGACTACAATGGAAATCACTAAAAAAGTTTTCTTTTAGATTGATGCTTAAAGCACAAATGTTTCATATCAAATCTAAGAGTTGTGGGTGTGAGGATATATATATATATATATATATATATATACACTGCTGGCCACTGTAAATGCAACACCCTGAAGGAAACATGCAAATAACATAAAATTTACAACATGCATTAGCGGAGGTGAGATATGCAAATGATTACAATTTCAGCGCAGACGCACATCACCCGCGCCTGTGGCGCCACTTCAAAGCGCTATTTAAGGCTTGGAGATTTCGACGATTTCAAGTTTGGCAATTGTGTTTTTCTTGTGGTTTTTTCAAAAAAACGATCAATTATGCCTCGTCGAAAACAGCGATCATCTTTTGATCAAGTATCCGAGTTCGACAGAGGAAGGATAGTGGCCTACCGAGATAGTGGATTATCTTTCAGGGAAATCGGTAGTCGTGTTGGACGAAACCAAACAACTGTAATGCGGATATGTGATCGTTGGATGCAGGAGGGTACGACGGACCGGCGTGTTCGATCGCATCCACCTCAGCGCACCACTTCACGTGATGACAGGCAAATTGTGCGCATGGCGGTGACGGATCGCTCATTCACATCACGAACCATAGCACAGCACATGCAGTCTGTAACGCATCATCCAGTGTCTGCGCGTACCATTCGACGCCGTTTACAGCAGAGTGGTCTGTCCGCAAGACGTCCATTGCTTTGTCTACCCTTGACGCAGAACCACAGACGTCTCCGCCGCCAATGGTGCGATGACAAAAGGATGTGGACGGCAGAATGGAAAGAAATTGTCTTTACTGACGAGTCACGCTTCTGTCTGCAACACTATGATGGTCGCATTCGAGTCTGGAGACACCGTGAAGAGAGGATGCTGAACAGCTGCGTTATGCACCGCCACACTGGTCCTGCACCGGGTATTATGGTATGGGGCGGTATTGGATATCACTCTCGCACACCTCTAGTACGCATTGCCGGTACTTTAAACAGCCAACGCTACATCTCCGAGGTGTTGGAGCCAGTTGTCCTTCCTTACCTTCAGGGCTTGCCCACAGCCATATTTCAACAGGATAATGCGCGACCACACGTGGCACGCATTGTCCAACGGTTCTTCGTCAATCGCCAGATTGAATTGCTTCCCTGGCCGCCTCGCTGTCCGGATCTTTCGCCGATAGAAAACATGTGGTCCATGGTTGCTCTACGATTGACCCAGATTCCCTCCCCAGCTGCCACAGCAGATCAACTTTGGCAACGTGTGGAAGCTGCTTGGTCTGCTGTACCCCAAGAACTCATCCAAAGTCTCTTTGAATCAATGCCGAGGCGTGTGGCAGCGGTGATCTCCAACAATGGCGGCTACTCTGGCTACTGATTTTGGCAGGAACCACACTTCACAGAAGTCTATAAATTTAATCATTTGATACTTGGTCAACATGTTATCTACAAAATAAATTTTGTTGTGATATCTCTTGTCTTTCTTGGTGTTGCAATTTGGGTGGCCAGCAGTGTATATATATATATATATACTGCTGGCCTTTCAAAATGTACACATCAAGAAGGACAAGAGACATCAATGCCAAATTTTTTCCAGAGATTACAGACAGTATCAATGATAATTGATTGGAAATACAGCCTTCTTTGAAGTGAGGAAGACGAAAAAATCAGTAGTGTGTGTTGTCTCTATGTCTGTCAATAACCTCTGGAGAACGCCTAGGCATTGACTGAAAGAGGCTTTGGATGTGGTGTTGGGGAATGGCAGCCCATGCTGATTCCACACGTAGCCAAAGTTCATCTGTTGTACCCGTGGGTACGGCATGTTGGGCTAGGAAAGCCCAGTCATTGACCAGACATGTTCGATGGGGTATAGATCTGGAGAATATGCAGGCCACGGTAACAATGCAATCTGGTGGTCTGAGAGGAAATCTTCAACAATGCGTGCACAACGGGTGGTCGAGCATTGTCCTGTTGAAACGAGGCCGCAGGCAAGCTCTGAAGGTAAGGAAGGAGATTAGGCTGAAAAACCTCAGAGATATAGCGCCAACTGGTAAATGTACCGGTAATGCGTACCAGAGGGGTGCGGGAGTGGAATCCAATACCACCTCACACCATAATACCGGGTGTAGAACCTGTATGAAAATGCATAACACAACAGTTGAGCAGCCTCTCTCCACAGTATCTCCAAACTCTAATCCGACCATTGTGCAGACAGAAGCGTGATTCGTCCGAAAACACAATGTCATGCTATTCGGAACTCCATCTTCGCCGTTCAGTGCACCACTGCAAATGCAAATGCCTGTGGTTTAAAGTCAAAGGTAAGCGAAGCAATGGATGCCTAGCGGATAGTCCACTGTGTTGCAAACGACGTCGTATTTTTCGTGTGGACACCGATTGTTGTGTTGCAGACTGTATTCGTTGTGCTATGGTTGCAGATGGGGCACTGCGCTCTATCAGCGCCATGAGCACATTATGCCTGTCCTCCAGTGGAGTGGTGCAATGAGGCAGTTGCAATCGCTCATGTCGGTCAGTCGTTCCCTCCTGCATCCACCGATTCCATATTCGCAGGACTGTGACTTGGCTACGTCCGACACGATGACCGATTTCTCGGAAGGATAATCCGCAATCTCTGTATAAAACAATTCTGCTTCGGTCGAACTCCGAAACGTGCTCGAATGATGCTCGAGTTTTTCTCCGAGGCATACTGAAGTTGCACTCACAAAAAATCTCACGAGAGCACAATTAACTTTCTTCAAATGGTCTATCTTTCTTCTCTTTATATACAGTTTGTCAGGAGCGTTGCAGCCGCCCATGATGTGATCGTGCACTGCAATCGTTATCATTTGTATATTCCATCGCGATATACGCATGATGCAAATTTCATATTGTTTGGTTGCTTCCTTCTTGGCGTTGTATTTTGTATGGCCAGCAGTATATTATATATATATATATATAGTATATATATATATATACACACACACAGGGTGTCCATAATTAAACTTCCCTACTTTAAAGTTGTCTACAGTCGAAACTATTTTTCAGAAAGTTGTGAAATATTGTGTAGGACATATTGAAGGAATGGGAATTTGTTTAAACGAAGAAAAAAATTAGTTCCAAATTTCTCCACTAGAGGCGATTTTTGATGAATTACACATTTACGACTTGTTCTTAAGATTTCACCATCTTTTTATCCATAGGCCACCTTAATACAATAACTCACACTCATTGAATTTTACAATCTTTAAAGAGATTGCAAAGTCGATCGGAAACTTGTTTGATAACTAATTTTTGGACGAAAGATTTGAAGGAATGAAGAAGAAACAAATATGCAAATTAATTTTTGTTGACGTAGAGCAGAAGCTGTTATACAATCTAGAAACTTTCATGGAGATTTTGTTGTCAGAGTGCTTGCTACTGCTAATCAGAATGTCATCGTTACGATTACCAGATCAAGCTTTGTTAGTAAAATTGTTTTACCAAAACGATAGTTCAGCACTAGTTGCTGTACGAAAATTTCGGAGTTTGAAGGGGATACAAAAAAGTCCATTGACTGTTAAAGGTCTTCGATTAATGGTAGCTAAATTTGAAGAAACTGGTTCTTTTACCATTCGATCTGGAAGAGGAAGGAAACCTGTTTCCGCGGAAGCTGTAGAGAAGGTTGCGCTTTAGGTAGAAGAGGACAAAGCTTCCAACGAACAGGCTAGTACCAGTGTCTGTCTTGTTGCAGAAGCATTAGATCTGCCCCGTTCAACTGCCCAGAAGGTTATGCAGAATATCCTCCTGTATTATCCGTACAAGCTTCAATTTGTGCAGAGGTTGCTTACACATGATTTCGAGACTCGACAGCGGTTCTCACTTCAGTTTCTTGCTCGCTTTGAGGTTGATGCAGAATGGCCTTGGAATATCTATCCTCTGGACAGACGAAGCACACTTTTATTTGTACGGTTCGGTGGATACTCACAACTGCCGAATTTGGGAACCAGAGAAATCAGCGTTTAATCTTAGATGTTCCGATGCATTCACCGAAAGTAACCGTGTGGTGTGGATTTTCTGCCTTTTTTATTCGCGCCCCGTATTTCTTCGAGGATTTAAGTCCTAGGGGTCCAGTAACATGCTCGGTCACCGGGGAGCGATATGCATCCTTATTACTGAATAAAATTGTTCCGGATCTGCAATCACGTCAGTGCCTTTCACGCACAAATTTTATGCAAGATAGAGCTCCTCTACACATTAGCCTTCGTGTTAAGAACGTTCTCAAAAATCAGTTTACAGATGAACGTGTCACCAGTCGCCACTTTCCTAATGTGTGGCCTCCCCAATCCTCAAACCTCAACCCATGCTACTTTCGGCTTTGGGGGCATGTGAAACATCTAGTCAGTCTTGATAAACCCAGAACTATACCTGATCTGAAAGACAGCATTTCACGACATGTTCTCAGCATTTCCCCAGACACACAGCGGTCAACTGTAGAACATGCTATCTTACGATTTCAAATGGTAGTTGTAAATGATGGCCGGCATGTTGAACATTTCTTGTTGTAATATTTTTTTTAAACTGTAGTAAATGTTGGCTAAATGTTTAACTGTAGTTGGCTAATTTATCAAAAGCGCCCTCTGGTGGTGAAATTTTGAACTAATTTTTTTTATTCGCTCAAACAAATTCCCATCCCTTCAGTATGTCCTACACAAAATTTCATAACTTTTTGAACAATAGTTTCGACTGTAGACAACTTTAAAACAGGTAAGTTTAATTATCGACACCCTGTGTATATATATATATATATATATATATATATATATACTGTCCGACCACAGTAGGAAGAACCACGGTTGGCATAGTGCCAAGACGATTCTATTCACGCAGTAGGTAAGGCAGCTGAGGAAGGAGGGGGAAAAGTCTCGTATTCTCTCCACATTCTTTAGAATCGGTTACTAACTGCGCTTGCTTGGTTTTTCCTCGTCTGTTATTTTGATTATTATATTAAAATTAATGGATCCTTTACCCAACACAACTACTCGGAATAAGCCGTTCCATAGTGATTGTAAACGTATAAAACACAATGTAATTAAATTGTGTGATAAAGAAGCACTAGAAGGAAATGTTATTGTTCCACTTTCGCAAACCCTAAAGAGAGCTAGTGAAATGACAGGGATATCAATGTCCAGTGTAAAAAGAATATGCAGAGAAGCAAAGGGTGAAGAAACTCCAAAATTTGAAACTCCGAGGAAACGTCAGAAAAAAAGAACCACCGAAAACGTACCTTTAGATAAATTTGATTGTGATGTAATTCGAAGAACAATTCATGAATTTTATGCTGTCTATAAAATAGTACCAACAATTCGCAAACTAATTCCCGTCTTAAGAGAAAAAATCAATTTTACTCATCAAAGAGAAACTTTGAGAAAAATTCAAAAGATTGAAAATTTTGAGTTCTATATCCTAATTATTTCTGCAAATTGTAAAACTGCGAATCAAATATATAATCACATCGGAATATTGCGGATATCCTTGCTCAACAAGTTTATATCGACTTCCTTTATTTGTTTTAAGGTAAGTGTTAATTCTTAAATAATTTATGCTTAAGGTATAAGGACACCTTTGAAACGTCAATTTCTGTCAAAATATTGATTTTTTTATTTTTGCTATTTTATGAATGATCTTTTACTTTCAAAATCTGTTTGAATTTTGTTTCTAGCTTGTCTAGAACCCAAGTTTTAGATATTTTAATTTTGCTTGGCTGTGAAATTTTACAACTGAAAGTACGTTTCTGCAAACCGGAAGTAAGCAAAAAATGTTTGTTTACATTGCTGTTTTTCATGATTTTGTTAGGAAAACTGATTATATACGCACATAAAAACACAAAATAGTTTTTTAAGCATCTTAATAATATTAAGAATTACATCTGCCAACGTTATTTACCGAATTTTGTTTTAGAAATTGGCATTAAACTGTGCATTCCAAATCATTGTTTACGCACGAGTTTGCCCTTTGATAATCATTTGAAAGTCACTAAATCCATGTATTTTTCTCGATAATTTTTAGTTTTTTTTCAACGAAAATGCCAAAAAGTACTTCTAGAAAACTCAAACGTAAGTTTTATGGTAATAAATTTACAAATAAATAATAGTCCTGTTGAAAGTGAAATGCATAATTCTGCATATATTGGTGATTACCAAAGTTTTTCTGCCAGTTTTTCAAAGCTACAGACGGCTAGTTCTATATCAATAAATGAAAACTGTGGTTCAATGAGTGGTCTTAGAATTTTGGATAATGGAATTCTTTTAAATATAACTCTGCTGTCCAAGCTATTTTGCAGATAAACAAACATTATGTGAGGAATCAAGATATGGGCTGTGCTCACATTTTTATATTCAGTGTAAAAACTGAGATTTCCATAAAGGTTTGGCATCTTCAAAAAAAAAAAAATGTAAATTCTTCTGAAATAAATACCAGACTAGTGTATGGCATGCACCAGATTGGTAATGGTTTTGCTGCAGCATATAAATTATGTTCAACGTTGAATTTACATACACTGACTAATACAGCTTACAAAGCTTTGGAATGCAACAAAATGTCATAGCTGCACTTTTTTACTGTGCTTCAAGCACAAATAACCCGAAAGAATAGCATAAATAATATAATTTGAAAAGTTATAAAAATTTGGATAGTCTTAGAATTCATAACTCAATACTTCAGAGTCAAATGAAATCAAAGACACGCAGGAAATTCCTGAGAGCAGCTAGAAAGACAAAAAATTACTGTTTTGGAAAGTAAAGAAGGGGAATTTTACAAAACGGGAGCATTTTAATGCACAATTTGTTGTTTATAATGCAAAAAAAGTAAGGTAAAAGTTATTTTTGCAGTTTTCCCAAAATATAAATTCCTCTTATTTTACCATACCCGAAACACTATATAACAAAATATGTTAAATTAAGAAATTGTTAAGAAAAGCTGATAAATCTTTACCACAGCTAGTAAATAGAGTATTTGAATTGAGAAATAGAGTATTTGATCAGTGAAATTGTATATCAGTAATATTTTCCTCCTATTAGAGTTCATAGAAAAATTTTATGGTATAGAAGTAACATTAATTGTTCATTTTAATAGACAAGTGTTTGAATGTTACAAAATATATTCTAGTAAATATATTGTGCTGTTAGTGGCAGGTCCTTGTTGTATAATTTATATTTTAGTTTACTTATTATCATTATATTTTCAATTATATTAATGCATTATTCATGATTTGTTCTCTTTAATTTAGACTCTACAAACTGTTTTATCTCTGGAAGAAGCTCTAAAAGTTGTTCCAAGACTTTTACTCCCTTACTAAGCCACCTTATTTCACAATGTAACATTAAAGTATTAATTGAAGCGGAAGAATAATTTTTGTAATATGATTTTTAATAGCTTGGTATATATCGTACCCACGTGTATTCCCTTTTAATGGCAAAACTGACGGTATATCTTCCTTTGCTGAGCAATCTTTGAAAACCATCCTTATAAAAATATTTATTTGTGCTACATTACAGATATCTGTTGATTCATCACACTGTAAACTTAGAAAAACACATTTTTGTAAATCCTCTTTTAATTGTTCTCTGATATTCACAGATATTTCTTCTATTCTACGAGTTACTGAATTTCTGGATAATTGAACTTCCTGGATAGCTAACATAATTTCATTCTTATTTTTAAATTCTTGAAATAATATCTCTGATGCAGCAAGCATTAATTCTTTAATTATGTTACCATCCATTAAAGGTTTTTTGTGCATTGCAAGTATATGTGCAATCTTAAATGATGCAATAGTAGCAGCTTTTCATTTATTCACGGGCCTGGTAAACAAAGATTGTTGGGCAATTAATGCGGTTTTCATTTCTTTCAATTTACATTTTCTTAAATTGCTGTTAGGAGGATATTCAGTATCATATTTTTTATGAACTGTTGTGAAATGTCGTTCTATGTTGCATTTTTCCCCAAAAGTAACTGTTGAACCACAAATCAGACAAATACATTTCTTCTTAAAATGTATAAAAAAAAATTTCTTTTCCCATTCTTCATGAAAATTATAGTTGTAATCAACCAAACGACATTTCACAACATTTCATAAAAAATATGATACTTAATATCCTCCTAACAGCAATTTAAGAAAATGTAAATTGAAAGAAATGAAAACCGCATTAATTGACAAAAAATCTGAACAGTATCAAACGATGGAGTATCTTTCAAAGCTTGAGCAGGAGCTACACAATAATGACACCAAAGAACTGTTGGATAGTATATAATTTTATTATTACTCTTTAGTAAGATAAATATTTTAGAGCAGACTTAATATAGAATATACACTCACAAAATTAAAAGATTGCCTGAAGAGAAATTTACTGAAATAACAGTGAAATTGTAGATCAGCAATATTTTCCTATTCGAGTTCATAGAAAAAGTTTATGGTATAGGATTAACATCAATTGTTCATTTTAATAGACAAGATTTTGAATGTTATGAAATATATTCTAGTAAATATATTGTGTATGTTTTATAAATTCATATTTATATTCTAAGTTTAATTTTTTATTTTTTAGTATGAAGTAATTACTCCGACTAGTGGCACAAAAGAAAAAGCTTTCTGCAACTTAAAAATTTCTCATCTTATATTTAGTACGCAATTATTCAAATTTTTTCTTTATTATTTCATTAATATGTCTATTTAGAATTTAAGTTGTTTTCAGCCTTTGAGTTTACTATTTTTATTTATACCTAAAATTATGTTTCATTTTTAGATTAATATTATATATATATATATATATATATATATATATATATATATATGTGTGTGTGTGTGTGTGTGTGTGTGTATGTAATATTTTAGTTATATTAAATGTGTGCATATTACGAGTATGCATTAAGTTAAAACCCATCTCACAAAATGTGAATGATATTAAGGTAAACCTAGTGATATTTTCTAACGAATTAAAAATTTATTTATTGTACTTCTAGGTGCAGCTAGGAGAAATCCATTGTACAAGCAGGTGACTGACTCAAAAATTGAAACCGTCGTCAAAGACTGGTTAAGGCATGCAAATGCTAGGAGTTCAAAACAAAAAGAAAATTGTGTGGGGAAAATTTTATGATTTTGAATTCAATAAAGCCTTTTATTAAAACATTTTTTCTTTCTTGCAGTATTAAAAATATATTTATGTTAAAGAATGTGAACACAAACAATTCTGGATTAATTATTGAAGAAGATATTTTTAATGAAAATCCAACTGAAGCTGAAAAGTTTTTATAAAAATAAATTATGATTTTCATAGATATACTTTTTGAAACTTAATTTACTATGTCCTACTCAGTTACTTTTATAAGTTATGATGGCTGAAAAAAGAAAGACATATGAGATATCTATATATTCAACCAGTATACTGTTGTAGGGTTGGGTTTTTGACATTACAAGCATCAAAAACTGGTTTAAACTGTCAAAAACCTATGACGAATAAATAAGTCTTAATCACAATAGCTATTGAAAAGGAAGAAACTTGTCTTCAAGGAAATGTACACGGTAATTCAATATTCAAATTATGTTTTAATTGTGAAATGTATATTTATTAATTAGAACAATTACATTAAAAAAATTATATATGCACTTATAATAGTTAAGCTTTTCAATTGAAAAATTAGCATTTTGGTTAATTTTCTTTTTTTCTTCAATTTCAGAATGCATTAATACCAAGTTTTAATGTAAAAATATTAGTTTTATTATTATAATATTTAATATAATTTTAAAATATTTTTACATTAAACATTAGTAATAATATTATTATTTAAGTAATAATATATATCGCTATTTTTGGCAGTTATAATGTATGATAATTGTCATCCTAATAACATATGAAAAGTAGTGGTAAATATTAATATTTACATTGTATTTTGGACCTAAATTTCTTAATAAATTTAGAAAAATTAATGAGCTTAATATGTTTCGAACAATTTGCATTCTAATAGGACATTTTCATGCAAAAATAATTGCTACAGAGTTTCTAAAACTAAAAGTAATTTATGGAAGTATAACAAAAGAGTATAAAAATAAGTGGTAAATGTATTATTACTTATTAAGTAATAATTACTTAATAAGTAATAATACATTAAGCTTAATTTATTTTGAACAATTTGCATTCTAATAGGACATTCTTATGTAAAAATAATTGCTTCAGAGATTCTAAAACTAAAAGTAAATTTATGGAAGTATAACAAAGAGTATGAAAATAATAGACACTATTATTTTTATACTCTGTTATACTTCCATAAATTTAATTTTAGTTTTAGAATCTCTGTAGCAATTATTTTTGCATAAAAATGTATTAGAATGCAAATTGTTCGAAATAAATTAAGCTTAATTTATTATTAAGAAATTAAGATCCAAAATACAATATTTTGGAGGGGAATAATACGTCCTTTAGAGGTCTAAAATATCTAAATCGCGTACCCTCCACATCGAAATTTTCGCTGTTATAGACGTCCTATAGAGCGCCGCTTAGATATCGTAGACGTCTTATGGATCTCAAAGAGAGCACACCTCGGAGCTCCTATAGAGCTCCATTCCACGTGATGTAGATATTTTTCGACGTCTTATAAAGGTACGCGTTTTTATGAGGTGAGGTATTATAGACGTCTAATAGAGATCGGTGTGTTGTGTGGGTATATATATTTATGTTATTACAATATATCACTTAAAAATGGAATTTTTCAAACCTTCATTTTAATATGTTTTTCGGTTTTTATTTATACATTCAATCAAAAAAAAAATTCTGAAAAAGAAAGTTGGTTGAAAACATTCTTTCGCAGTTCTTAAACAAACACACACGAAAATATCCACTCCTATAACACTCCTATTTTTTAAATAGATTTGCTTCGGTCTTTTTATTATTTTGAAATTATTATTCACATATTCGATCCAAAATAAAGTTTTAAAAAATAACTTTAAAATTGCGGCCAAAAGGCTGTCTGAAATACATTCCGTATTTCATAAACAAACACATCCGTAAATATGACGTTTTCCCCTATTTTCTAAGTAGACTAGTTTTTCTCGCGCATGCGTAACAGCTTCCAGGGACCTTGCTTCCGTGGTCGGACAGTATATATATATATATATATATATATATATATATATATATATATATATATATATATATATATATATATATATATATATATATATATATACATATATATATATATGTTAAACCTTAATTGAGACAATTTACAGGGGGCTTCAAAATAACTACTAATTTCTAACGTTAAAAGCCATGATTATTCAGAGTCAATCAGATTACACGCGTCTACGAATGCATAGACTATACGAGTTATAAATAGAGTTGGATGGCCTTGGGAGAATGAAGAAAGGAGAATCTCAGGCATTCATTGCGTGGGGAGTTGTTTTTGATGTTTAGACTGGGTTTCGAGCGAAAATTAATTGCAAACTCAGCAAGAGGTCCTTCTGGAACATTCGGCAGACGTCAATGAGCACGCGCGTTATGGTTAAACGCCTTGAGGAACAATAGAGTTTTCGGCAGAGCCGGATTAGCATTTGGATTGAGCGGTTGCGCATCGCGGGATTGGGATGATTACTTGGAAAACTAAATTATGTGAGGATTGAATTCGAGAGTAATTAAATTAATAGTTGGAATAAACGTTTTGGATATAATTAAATTGTAATCATTTACCACGGCCTATGTTTACTGACTGCAATATTATTAATAAGTATTAGGGAATAATTAAAAGGGATTTACGATATAAAAGCACGCTTCGAGCCGGCATTTAGTCAGGCTCGTCATAAATATAAATATATATATATATATATATATATATATATATATATATATATATATTGATGTTTATCTAAAAAAATCTCGTGGCACCCCTGGTCAATCTCACGGCACCTTAAAATGCTGCGGCGCATCAGTTAGCAATCACTGCTCTAATTAGCCCGGTACCTACTTCTTCGAGCCGGTTCCGAACGACTCTAAACATTCCTGCAAACAGTGGGACTCGAAAACGCTGACTTCGGTTCCAAATGCTAGTGCCCTAGCCATTCGGCCATTGTTAAGCGGACGTGCGTAATGTGTAACACGATAGCAAATGGCTATCTTCCAATAGCGCCCTTTACACGTACGCTCTTTTGCGAGAGCTTGGAGCGTACGCGCAATCCCGTACGCTTCAAGCACACGCGAAAGAACGTAGTGTAAAGGGCGCTAATGGCTTTGATAGAATGACCCTACGTGCAAAATCAGAATTCCCAATATAGAATTATTTAAGGACAGATATATGAATTAAAAAAAGGGGAACTACTTTAGTAAAAAAAGTGAATTCTAGGTCACGCCATGAACGTTAAGTACGCTAGGGAATAAAAATACTTTTTGGCGTATACATATACTTCTGAAGAACACTTTCTGAAGAAAAAATAACTAAGGCTAGTTGACTTTTTTTCAAAAATACACAGTACTGATTTAATTCGTATCTTTTTAGTTCAAATGTGATATAAAATCATGAAAACAAATATCATTTTGGAAAAATTTATAACATTTCAAAATATAGGGAATTTTTTATACAATTTTAGTACAATTTAGTGCTTACGCCAGAGACTTTACACTCCACTGAACTACATAGATTTTAATTTAATTTATACTATATACTACTGTGACACGTACCTGTATTTTGAGGTAAAAGTTATACAATATTTCCAAAAATCATTGAAATATGCCCAAAGAAGTAAAAAAAACACTGTTTTTTTTAAATTTATCGTTTTATAAGTGCAGGTACCTTTAGAATGATTAAATTAACACATATAACTTAGCATTTAGGTCAAAACACAGTTTGTAATATGCAAAAAACTATTGCAAAATTTCATTAAAATATATTGAAAACTTCTTAAATGATTAGCTTTCTCGTTTACAAATGTAACTGAAAAATGAGTTTTCTAGAAAATGCTTTTAAAGATCCTGCTTCCGGTCTTTTAATATCCCTTTCGGTTTATTAAATTGGCCATAAATTCTCACCCAATGATCGTACGAATCAAAGTAAAGCAGTTTTAGAATTCTAAAGCATTGGCCTTTGAAACAGAGAAATAGAAAAAAACTACGAAATTTGGCACCATTTCAACGTAGGCAGATACCTTAATGTATGATGGACCTAAAATTCGAGAGGAGGGGCGCTCTGGTTTCCATCAGCCCTCGTGCTTGCAGAGAAACAAGCAAACAACCCCCCTCCCCTCAAAAATAATAAAGAAAATAAAAAATAATCCAGCCTAAGTTTGAAAAATTGCCCAAAACTTCGCAATGATCTGAGAAATTCAATTTCTAATTCACTTCCAAAATAAACCGGAGTAATGAAACTAAAGGCTCGTATCACCAAAATGATTTTGGATTTGTAGAAACCCGTGGCTTGAGCCATTTTCGTAGGTAGAGCTCGCACTTTCGAGCACACAGACAACCGAGCTTTCAGAAACATGGGTATATTTTTTAAAGAGTATGTTGAAGGTATATTTTAGTGTTATTCTGCTTTCGAATTGTTCAACAGTTCTATTTGAAGTGTGACAACTTTTTCGTCAGCGGGAGATTTATTGTTGCTCTTGGATTGTAGAATGAAAAAAAAATCGATCCTTTTCCCCCTTCTATTTAGTACGTTTCCTTGGCTATAGCGTGTATCTTCATTGATAATGCTATAAAAACAAAAACAAACTCCAGTATATACAAAAGGAAAACTTATTACATATCTACTAGGAAATATTACATGCAGGCCCTGATTTTCCATTAGGCGCGGTAGTTCCGGGCCTAGGGGCCTCCGAATGTTGGGGGCCCCCAAAATTTTTATTTAAAAAAAATTCCCAATTCAATTTTTTTTAAAATTTTACCTTTTTTAATAGCAATTTTTTTATATCCCTTCAAATTTGATTGATTGGTTCATCATATGTATAGTTATATATATAGTTCATCATATGTATGTTATAGTGTATATAAGGGATTAATAAGTTTTTCTGGTTGCATTCTATTGGTGTTTTAATGATGAAGTTAATACGTTGTATAGCTTATTGTTATTTGATAATGTTCTAGGCTTCTACACTTCAAATAGCCAATTTTTGGTAAAATGGTACTTTCACAATGAGTCGTGATTATTTTTTTGTGCGTCAATTTTGGAAATTTTACGCCCACGTCAGTGTTATGGGGCCCCCATCCCAAGTTGTGCCTATAGTCAAGAATTTTCTAAATCGGGCCCTGATTACATAGCTATCCAACTTTCAAGCGCTAGCACTGATAATGCTTCTATAGAAGTAGAAGAGTTAGAAAATTGAAATAAGATGTGCAAGGCTCCCCCGCCATCATGGGCTTCTCTTTTCTGGTCCCAGCGATGCTAAATACAAGGAATTCCTTTAGGTGTTTTAGCAGGTATTGTGGTGGTTACCGATTTTAAGCACATGATAAATTATAAAATGATTTCCTTTCAACAAAATATTTTCGTCAGAGATTGGGTTGATTAAAATTTTGATATTTTTCATCTCTAGACAAAAATGTTTTAGATATTAGATCTTTTTTTATTTAATACAACTGATTTAAAAATTTCAATTCAATGTACTCCATTAAAAATAGCAAAATAAAATACGTATCACATAATTACAGACAGAACGAGTTTGATTATTTGTTTTACATTGAATCAATATGAGACATACTTACATTAACAGCACAAATCAACACATCTGTCACGAAAAGTACCGCTAGGAAAGGCTCTGTAATCTACAGAAATGAAGAACGTTAGAACTCGAGTGTTATATTTATAATGTATATATCATATATGAAAATAATACATTAGAAACTGCATTTTAAATATGTTATACTGCTTTTCCGCATGTATTTAAGCATGTATGGAAAGGAATGATTATTTAATTTTCCCTGTTCGATTAGCGTTTTAGTAATATTTGAAAGTAATTTTTGTTGAAAGTTTCAAAGGAAAGTTTTTCTTTTTCTGACTTGAAGCGCCTCATGTTATTGGTGATTGTTGTGCATAAAATCTTCATAAAAATAGAAAAGTTCCAAAATAAATTTAGGAGTGAAACAAGTTTCATACTTGAAATTCCTATACTATAATCAACTTTCAAACATGAAATATCTCTTTGTGACTGTGTAACAAGATTGATTTCCCCAAATCAGTCATTACATATCTAACCCAAAACTTGTCCTCTAATTTCTATACAGAATCTCGAATTATTGCAGTAGGCAAGGGGCTGCCGAGTATAAGAGGGCTGGTGATACGCCAGCGAATGGCTCAGCCACTTGTTTATTAAGATCTGCGTACATTACTGATTATGATAGAAATGTTATAGACCTTGTTATAACATTTATATCATGATCAAACTACTGGACATAATATGAAGACCGAGGTGCCGTTCAATGAGCAGCCGAAAGATACGGCAATTAAACAGTGTTAGCAAATTTGAATGCTTCTGTGGAGATATATTGACTTGAAAATCCACCCACAAGAAGAAGGAAGGGCAATTTATTGATTGCCAGTGGAATTAGCTTGGTAACGTCCATTTACTTTGAAATGCACGTAGATGGAAATTTCCACACGGACGCTGGAAGAGGATCGGAAGTTTGTATTGGAGTCCTGTTCTGAAAGCAGTTCGATTTCCGAGCAAGCTCAAGGCGTATCTCGAGGTGATCAGTGTGCGCGTTATAAATACACATGAACAAATTCAATAATTTCGAGCAATGGCCGGAAGAGTGGGATGCTGATCGAATCATGTGCCCTTGGTGAAATGCATGCCTGTACAGGAAGCAGAAACGGATATATTATTCAAGCCAAGATGTCATACAGCGACATGCATCCCAAGCACCGTAATCTCGGAATTCCTCTTTTTCAAATCAAAAATGTAATATTTGTGCCCGGAAAACAAAAGGGAAACACAGATATTCTGTAGTTACTATCGTATTCCAGATGGTAGTCAACTGACCTGAGTGAGTAGAAACTTTGAATGAATTGGGAAAAACCAACTGGCTAAGCCTATTAACTCGAATTCCATCGTGGCCAGTGAAGGTTGTACAGACGTTCATAGCTCTACGAGCTTAATTTTTGTCCTCGTGTTTTGTTAAATGATTTAGAATTCTACGACCAGAATGGTAAGGTCTGCATCGTCATTTCTAACCTTCTGAAAATGCATTTGTATGAGTAATATCCGAAGATGCCAAAAAAATAATTATTTTCAAAATTGGATATCCTCCCTAGCAACTTGTTTTTTCTCTTGTGAAAATGATGCCTCCGCAGATTCGTAGCGATGGGAGAAAAACATCTGCCCCCAGGCGCAGACAAACGGGAGCACAAGGCACATGTGCAATAAATATCCTAAAAATATTAGTAAAAAAGCTTCAATTGTCTGTTCATCTTCAAGTCGAGGAACATAATTCAGGATTTACCCAGGGATTTTGTTCTTGCTACTCCTTTAGGGACGGAAAATGCAATCAAGAGATTCTACGCTTTATGAATTTTTATAAATATTTACTCAACATAACCCCTTTTAGGATTCATGGCTCGGAATAAAAAGGTCACTATTAATTAATGCCTTTGAACTTCTTAGAAAAAAAATAACGTAAGGCTAGGTACAATATACGGCGCGTTAGTTTCTTTATTAATAATACAAGCTTTAAGATATATTTATATTGTGAAGAATGGGAAATTCTTCCAGCAGTCAGCCCTATGACTATGTGTGAGTGTCATTGTCACACGAAAGCTACCTGTCCTTGGCAACAGAGGGGGGGGGCGTGAAGTGGGTTGACCGTTTGTGTCAAACTAAGTGAGTGATGGTCATCGCCCGGGCTGAGGGGTGGCGCTCCTCTCCTTGTCCACTAGCAAGAGGGTGTCACCCTCTTGCCAGTGCGACAATGGACACACATCGAGAAATAAACAGGAAAACCAACGTAAATAAAGGACAAATAGCAATAAGATGCAATTATTTTGCATACGGCCGTTTCGAAGCTACAAAGGAGCTTCTTTATCAGTGCAATGAACTTAGTGACAGCTCAAAAAGTCGAAGACCAAGCGACCAAACCAGTGCACACCCACTTAAATAACCCGCACGTGCAAAGACACGAAGCAGCGGAGAGACCGAAATAGGGCAAGCAGCGCCATCTAGTTGCAAAAAGAGGGGAAAAAATTGAAAAATTGAAGAAACAAGCCAACACAGCTAAATAAACCCTTTCCACAATTGAGGAAAAACAGGGGTGCTTGACAAATCATTAACCAAAGAACCTGAATTTTTAAAAATGTGATAAGCTTCCCAAAAAGCAAGATTGGCAGGCGAGCGACATTTTTCAATAATGGAGGCAGAAGAAAAGTCAAATCGATGATTTAAAGTCAAGGCGTGTTGAGCAATGGACGAGCGATTTAAATCTTGCTTTTTAACATAACTCTCGTGTTCGTTCAAGCGGAATTTAAGAGCACGCTTGGTTTGGCCAATATAAGAAAGGCCACGCTGGCAAGAAACCCGGTAGATACCCCAGCTATTTAAGCGATCAATGGGGTGTTTGAGATCTGAAAATGATATTTTATTGACCGGAGAGAAAATAAAATTAATTTTAAACCTTTTAAGAATTTTAGCGATTTGATGACTGATCTTGGGAAAGAAGGGCAAAACCACTGACAGGTTCGGCTTTGAAATACACCTTTTTTGGACCGGTTTAGACAATTTCTTATAAATGGAATCAACGATATTAGAGGCATAGCCGCGATCCACGGCGACCGCCCTCAGATAATCAAACTCGGAGCACAATAGTTCAGGAGTAGAGCAAATGTTCCAACGCCCGAAGGACAAACGTGTTGAAACAGGCAAGTTTTTGACTGGCAGGATGGACAGAAAGCCTATGTGGGGGAAGAGACACGGCAAAGGGCTTGCCGAAAACAACAGCCTGAAAAACCTCGTCACTGCGGATAACAAGCACATCCAAGAAAGGTAAACGATCATTACACTCTTCCTCACACGCAAATTGTATACAAAGATCAATAGAATTCATGACAGAGAGCACGCGATTTGATGTCAGAGTTATTCTGGTTCAATAGGACAAAATAGTTTTCAACATAGCGAACATAGAAAGGAAACTTTAATTTTTCAAATACACTGCTGGCCACCCAAATTGCAACACCAAGAAAGACAAGAGATATCACAACAAAATTTATTTTTTAGATAACAGGTTGACCAAGTATCAAATGATTAAATTTATAGACTTCTGTGAAGTGTGGTTCCTGCCAAAATCAGTAGCCAGAGTAACCGCCATTGTTGGAGATCACCGCTGCCACACGCCTCGGCATTGATTCAAAGAGACTTTGGATGAGTTCTTGGGGTTCAGCAGACCAAGCAGCTTCCACACGTTGCCAAAGTTGATCTGCTGTGGCAGCTGGGGATGGAATCTGGGTCAATCGTAGAGCTACCATAGTCCACATGTTTTCTATCGGCGAAAGATCCGGAGAGCGAGGCGGCCAGGGAAGCAATTCAATCTGGCGATTGACGAAGAACCGTTGGACAATGCGTGCCACGTGTGGTCGCGCATTATCCTGTTGAAATATGGCTGTGGGAAAGCCCTGAAGGTAAGGAAGGACAACTGGCTCCAACACCTCGGAGATGTAGCGCTGGCTGTTTAAAGTACCGGCAATGCGTACTAGAGGTGTGCGAGAGTGATATCCAATACCGCCCCATACCATAATACCCGGTGCAGGACCAGTGTGGCGGTGCATAACGCAGCTGTTCAGCATCCTCTCTTCACGGTTTCTCCAGACTCGAATGCGACCATCGTGGTGTTGCAAACAGAAGCGTGACTCGTCAGTAAAGACAATTTCATTCCATTCTGCCGTCCACATCCTTCTGTCATCGCACCATTGGCGGCGGAGACGTCTATGGTTCTGCGTCAAGGGTAGACAAAGCAATGGACGTCTTGCGGACAGACCACTCTGCTGTAAACGGCGTCGAATGGTACGCGCAGACATTGGATGATGCGTTACAGACTGCATGTGCTGTGCTATGGTTCGTGAAGTGACTGAGCGATCCGTCACTGCTATGCGCACAATTTGCCTGTCATCACGTGAAGTGGTGCGCTGAGTTGGATGCGATCGAACACGCCGGTCCGTCGTACCCTCCTGCATCCAACGATCACATATCCGCATTACAGTTGTTTGGTTTCGTCCAACACGACTACCGATTTCCCTGAAAGATAATCCACAATCTCGGTAGGCCACTATCCTTCCTCTGTTGAACTCGGATACTTGATCAAAAGATGATCGCTGGTTTCGACGAGGCATAATTGATCGTTTTTTTGAAAAAACCACAAGAAAAACACAATTGCCGAACTTGAAATCGTCGAAATCTCCAAGCCTTAAATAGCGCTTTGAAGTGGCGCCACAGGCGCGCGTGATGTGCGTCTGCGCTGAAAGTCTAATCATTTGCATATCTCACCTCCGCTAATGCATGTTGTAAATTTCATGTTATTTGCATGTTTCCTTCAGGGTGTTGCATTTACAGTGGCCAGCAGTGTAGTTTAACCTCAAAATAATGCATATAGATGTCACTCAAGATGAGACTAAAAGGATTACCCATAGCGAGACCATTAGTCATACGATAGAAAACGCTATTACGTATAAACAAAAGTCGTCTGCTCAAGACAAGTACGAGTGAGAAGGGTTAGTTCATCAATTTCGAACTGCGAGAGATGGAATTCACTGAGTCTCTTGCCGAGACAATTCAAGGCCCCGTCAACAGGGACATTCGTGAATAGCGAGTTCACACCAAAAGAAGCCATCGTGTGACCTTGGGGTCTACAGCCACGAAGTTTCTTCACAAAATCCAGAGAATTGCGAGTAGTTAAGGAGTTGTTGCTCAAGAGAGGAACAAAAACAGAAACCAAGTGTTTCGCGAGTTTATAAGAAGCAGTGCCGATACTGGAAACAATAGGTCTAAAAGGAATGCCCGGTTTATGAACCTTTGGTAAAGCATAGAATCTAGCACAATGAGAGATTGAAGGTAAAAGAGTCCTTTTAAAAATCTCTGGGAGCATAACAGAAGCTTTTATAGCAGATTTAATGGAATTAAGTTCAGAAGTACTGGGGTCGTTGCGAATTACCGCATAAGGACCCTCATCGAAATAAGTGGATTTATCAAGAACAACAATCTGACCACCTTTGTCAGCCTTCGTAATCACCAAATTAGGATTGGAACGCAACTTCTTAAGACCCTCTATAGCAGACTTATTGAGATTCGGTTTGGAAACGGTAGAATTGAAGTCCACAGTGTTAGCAATCAAATGCCTAATGGAATCCTTTTGAGAAGCCGATAAAGCCCTAAATTTGAAAGACCTTTTAATAGGAGCAATCAACTTAGGAAAGGAAGGCCTGGAGGAGACCGAAAAATTATTGTTAAGTTTAAGAGCATAAAGCTGATCCTTATTCAGAGAAACACTGGAAAGGTTACCGACGGAATGCCTGTTTACCGTTGGTAAACTGGGGGAGTTATGGGAGCCCGAATGTCTGCGAAGAGCAGCAAACTTCCTATTCAGAGAGGACTTATGAGTGGATGAAGAACGGAGGGCTCTAAACCACGAAGTATTTTCAATAGACTCAAAGTTAGAAGTAGAATTTGCAAGAGAAATGTTTAAGGAGTATAATTCCTGTTCAATAAGCGAGATCCTATGACGAGTATCCTGAATAAGAGAACGTAAAAGAGCTAGCCTAGACCGAAACAAAAGTTTGTCAACTCTATTAGAACGAGAAAGATTACAATCCAATGAAATAAAATTAGATATAATCTTAAAACGTTTACAGTCCAGAAGGAAATGTAAATGATTCAAATATCTAAACTTCTTGAGGCGCAAATTGCAAAACCTATTAACGTCAGACATAATTCGGAAATAAACAAGGTAAATAAGGTAAATAAGGCCCGTTAACGCCAATGTTTTGAAAAGAAAAGATACAACCTTTGTGCTCGAGGAATAAACAGGAAAACCAACGTTTTGTGCTTTATTTACGTTGGTTTTCAACGTTGGTTTTCGTTACGTTGGTTACGTTGATTTTGTCCAATTTGTAACCAATGGGAATTTGTTTATAAACGTTGAATGCACAAATTATTTCCTGCGAGGCACATCAGATCTTCCAGTACATCTGAGTGCCCTTTCATGGGACGATAAAAACTGGATTAACGAGTTATCAGCAGATTTGAAGGGATTGTTTAAAACTGGCAAGTTAGGTGATATCACGCTGATTGTAGAAAGTGAAAGGTTAAAGGTTCACCGTTCTAGACTTGCAGACTGATCTCGCTTCTTTTATCCATTATTTTATAAAAACGATTACCTGAAAAACGTCCTCGAACTTCGGGACACTGGATCTCGTAGTATACGGATAATGCATACGCTTATTTACAGAGGTACATTCAGCCACATACATGACCTTACGAGGGAGGATTTCAGTAAACTCTACAAAGTTTCTGTGAAGGATAAAATACAGTATATGACAAAATTTCCCGTACTTTATGCGTCTGATTTCGAGCGTGAATTTATTATACAATGTGATGCCTCTGACATTGTGATCGGAGTTGTACTAACACAAATGTTTGGGGCAGAAGAACATCCTGTCTTGTATCTCAGTCGGAAATTTAACCCAGCTGAATATAGACTCGAATATAGAACGCGAGTGCGCGTCGATAATTTTCGCTATTCGGAAACTACATTTTCATTTAGATGGTGCCAATTTCAAAATCATGACGAATCACAAACCGTTAAAGTGGTTAAAAAATTCCACAGGCACCAATTCCAGGATTCTTCGTTGGTCAACATTACATACTGCAACCATATAATTTTACTACCGAACACCGAGCTGGAAAATTTAACCAGAATGCAGATACGCTTAGCCGTATGTCTTGCGAATGAAGATGTAGACAGAATTAGCTCTTAAAATAATTGTATTTGAAAAAAATAATTGTTTTTTTTAAGTATGCTGTCATTTATGTTATTTAAGTTAGTTAAACTGTATTTGTACAAATTACGTGCGTAGAAGTTGCTTGCCTCAGAGCTCAAGTGTAGAGGTGGAAACGCATATATGTACCAACATTGTACCTCCAAATTATGATTTAAGGGTGGGGTAGCCGTGAAGAATAGGAAATTCTTCCAGCAGTCAGCCGTATGAATATGTGTTATGTGTCATTGCCACACGAGAGCTGTCTGTCCTTGGCAACAGAGGGGGGGGGGTGCGTGAAGTGGGTTAACCGTTTGTGTCAAACTAAGTGAGTGATGGTTATCGCCCGGGCTGAGCGGCGGAGTTCCTCTTCTTGCCCACTGGCAAGAGGATGACACCCTCTTGCCAGGAAAATTTAACCTGGCAAGAGGGTGACTGTCCACTGGCAAGAGGGTGTCACCCTCTTGCCAGTGCGACAAAGGTCACACATCGAGAGTCGGACATTCTTCCCGCACAAATGGCTCTGTTCGTTACGTTAAAACACTCTGCGTGGGAAATTCCCGAACGTTGGATCAGAAGCTATTGTCACTGGTTTCAACAAATCAGCGTCCAAGCAAATGAACCAACGAATGATTGGACAGAAGATGTTCGAGAAGGAGGTGCTTGGAAGTTTAATGGAGAACCTCAGACAGAAAAGAGTTATATAGACTTTGAGATATACTCTCAGAAGGTGATAGATACCTGCTGCCTTGGGCCAAATCACTTTTTTGGGGGGAACTTCGAATCCCAGGGCTTAGTGGCGTTTCCCGTAGTCGGTGGACTCCGACTGTTTGCAGAAGAATCCTAACTCCCCGGTGCCTTAGGACGGTTATGAATGTAATATTTCACGTACTTTAAGTGTAAATAGTGTACATATTAAATAATTTGTTGTGGAACTCTAAACTTCATATGTATGAATTAATCTATGTGCAACTATCTGGGCAAAACTGCCCATATCGCCACAATATATATATATATATATATATATATATATATATATATATATATATATATATATATATAAATATATATATATATATATATATATATATATATATATATATATATATATATATATATATATATGGGCTTTTGGCGGCCGTGTAGTACAGCGCGCTGGTTTTCGGTGCTAAGGGTGCTAGGATCGAATTCCGGTGTCGCGTCATGAAAAATGCCTCCGTTTGTGTCGTCCCTTCATAGAGGGTAATGGTGTCGCCTATATTGGGCCCCCATAATAAAATGGACAGTAAACTACGGCGTAGTATAGGCGAATGTTTGACGACAAGTGCCTCCGCATTGGTTAGGGGGGCGTCCAGTAAATGGAAGCTGTTACAGTTTGTGGAATCACCTCTCTGGATTTTGGCAGCCACGTGAACTAGCAAACAGCGTTTGGGTTAACTAGCAAACAGCCAGAGAAAAGTTAAAAATAAATAAAATAAAAAAAGTTTCAAGTCATATTAAGCCAGAATAATCTCTCTATTCTAAAAAAAAAGGAAATTCCCGCTTCTGCCACCGCTGTCAAAAGCTTGTCACGCTATTTCCTCCGAAACTGCTGGGGGTATGGTGTCGATAGCGATACCAATGGATGCAGAAAAATGGGGTGACCAAAGTAAGACATGTCTCATCTTCGTCGGACTTTAAGTTTATTTTATTTTATTTTATGTTTTGTGGGAAAATATTGACATTTTCATCTTCAGATTACGATAACTCGCCAAAAAATGATCGTAGAATTTTGATCTTTTTACAATCTAAGTTTATAGACACTTCACTTTCAAACTAGACCTCATTTGTTTAAAAATATTTTAAAACAGGTTAATATTTTCATCAACAAATTAAACACAGTTTTTCAAGAAATATCATCCCATATGTGGATGTAATATCGATGCTCCTCGAGTTTTTATCTTAGAAAGAAAATATTTACATCATCTGAAAGCTGAAAGCTTTCTTATTCATATAAATCTCATTTTAAGTCTCTATCTTAAAATTTCGATTTTTAATTGAATTTTAAATCTGATAATTCAACAGTGATGAAAAACCCTTCGCATAAGGGTAACAACAGTAAATGGATGGAAGCTGTTACATTGCCCGAGAATCACCGCTATGTATCTCGCTATTAGCCCTAACAGAGGAAAGATGTAAAAATAATTTAAAAGAAACTAAAATAAAATTCAAATTTCTCCTTATCCACCCTTAGGCGGTCTCAAAAGCCTAAAATAATAAAAATCGGTCAATAATTAGTAAATTAATCATACCAAAACTCAAATTCACGATTGCAAACAAACGATCTTTGTTGCCATTTTTATTTTAGAAGTTCATTTGTTCAGTTTATTATTATTTTTTTTCAAAAGGGAAATGTATCTTTATCAAAATAAATACTTCATGCGCGAGCGTTATTTTTTTGACTCTAAAGAGAAGCAGAAAGTAGCAACAAAGGTTAAACTCTCAAACATTATTTTGCTGTTTGTGATAACACATATATTTTACGAGTAAGCCTTATTAGGAGCCGAATGCCCCATACGAAAAGCGAGCGTAGCGAGCCTAGGGGCAAAGCCCCTAGTAAATGAAATTAAAAATCTTTCAAATTAGCTTTTATACTCTAAAATAGATCAGATCCAACGGCATATTGACACTCTCAACACGCGATGTAAATTTCGAATCAACCACGCTAAGTGTCATGCGATCTTTTCTAATTGCTACTGTAATTCCCCTAGCCTATATCTCTGTGTCTATTGATACAATAGACACAAAGACACTTAGACAATAGGCACAAAGACTATAGATACAATAGACACTTTGTAAGAGCTAACGACTAATCGTCTATCCTGCTAACTTATTTCTAATTTAATGTCCTCCACATGTATATTTAATACAAGAATAATTATACAAGACCTTTCCAATAATATCAGTGTGAAAATCTGTCATTTTACTCTTTATATGAACGTCACATCGTACCGCAGTTGGCAGAGTACACGCTTATAAGGCTTTCGTCCTTTGATCGAATCCGGACCTTGTAAAGTTCTGCTAAACCTGTAATTTCAGCTTTTTTATATGAAGACTTTTTTATTTCCGCTTTTATTTTATCATTTTTCAACTATTATTTTTATATTTTTAATTTTTTATTTCAGCTTTTCTATAATGAAAGGCTGAATCTAGCTGGATTCTGTGGAGTTTATAATAAATTTATATATTTTTAATTGTGATTTCATATTATTGATGTGTATAACATTTCGTATGCTTTTTTTCTATGCTATTTCTACTGTGTTTAGTTTATTAATGGATTTTGGTAAAAAAAACATTTTTTTTCAGTTCCTTCCATTACGTACAGTTCTCAAGGCAAAAAGACAATTTGACATTTTTACTTTACAGCTTTTAGTGGTACAATGATGAAAGACTGACTCTACCTAAATTCTGAGATGTTTGATATGGAGAGAAAAGGAATTTAATATGTAGAGGATGTTTATAGGAGTTTAATGTGGAGAGGAGTTGAATGATTTGCAGCCCTCAATCAAACACTTCTTTTTTTTAAAGAGGCAATACTGGAGTCATTTCATGGTTCTATTGTAAAATTCTGTTAAACCTGAAATTTCAGCTTTTTTTGCCCCAATGATAAAAGGATAAATCTAGCTGAATTCTGAGGAGTATTATAAATTTATATATTTTTATATTGGGTTTTTCTTTTAATCTTGTGTATAACATTTCACATCCTTTTTTTCTTTGTTATTTAAACTATGTTTAGTTTCTAAGTTGATTTTGGTTAACAAACATTCTTAAAATCCCGGGCAACGCCGGGCACTTCAGCTTATATATATATATATATATACAAACATTTTTTTAAAACTGACACTACTCAGAACCATCTGTAGCACGATCTAACAGCCGGAATTCCACCAAAATTGATAGAGGGACGACATGGGAAAGAGTTTCATTGAAAAAAATAATTACTTCCAAAAGTCGCCGATAGGGGACGATATGGCGCTGTTGTTGTCGGCGCATCCGAGAATTTGCATAAAAGGCAAGTAAAACATCAAAATGCAAATTCATGACTACGTAGTCGACAGCATCGACAGTATTTCGGGGTATAAAGATCGGTGCGGAATCTATTGCGCTTTCGCTTTACAGAAGATAGGGTCATCAGTCGCTTTTTTCCACTGGCATGGCCATTGTTATGTATCACTTTATAAATTAAATATTATAAATTAAATATACAAAGCATCAAATACATTTATGATATTTTTCTCCACCTATTGTTTGAGTTTGATGAGCGTCATTAGATTAATTTTCGCTCGGATTAATTGTGGTGGCATTCATGAAAGTTGAGCAAATTATAAATCATGTTTTATGTACCATAAATGTAGCATACAGTTATTTAATTTTTTTAGTATTTGATTGACTGACAATTTCAATTTATTTCAATTCCTTTTCATTTTGATTGACTGACTCAAGGCAAAGTTTTCTAAAGATTTAAGTTCCCTCAGTTAAAATTGTGTCTGTCATATTTTGTGAGTATTCATTTGTGAATTTCTGTTAGCCATAGAATCTAGGTTATTGTTTTAGTTTGGGGAAATAGAACACAACGCAATGCTCACAACGCGAACCACTAGAATCCCGACTGATAGATCGCGCCGCAGGTGGCTCTGAGTAGTGTCAGTTTAAAAAAAAAATCTCCCTATATATATATATATATATATATATATATATATATATATATATATATATATATATATATATATATATATATATATTATTGTCGAATTTAGTATTTTCGGAAAGTTGCAAACTCGACGCATGCATCGTGATATGTTCAAAACTGTCTGTACGGTAGCGGGCTTTTCAAAGCGAATACCTAACATAACCGCAACATTTTTTAAAATTTTTAAAAGTGTTTAATTGAATATTTCTAAATTGCCAACACACTGGCTTTCATGTGCTCACATGTATCTTTCATGTGATTTTTTGTAAAGCCTTCAATTACGATGATAATGTTTTTAATTTCTGTTTATTATTGTATTTTTAATATTACTTTTAATAGTACTTTATAACAATTTTTGTTCTATTTCTTATTTTTAATATTACTTTTAATATATATATTTATAATAAATACAACGATCAAGTATGCATTTGATGTAAAAAAAAAACGAAAAAGTATATTTATAAAAAAATTGTACCGGATATTTTTATAGACAAAATAATGTAGAAGAAAATATTCAAATTAAATCTAATAGAACATTCTAAAGAATATAGTACAGTTTGAAAAACATTTCTTTTACTGTATTTTAATATTTTTTTGGATAATGTCCAATCGTCTGCCGCATTAGGAAGAAAAAAAATCTATGCATTTTTTTTGTCTATTTCGTTGTTACGCACGTGACGCAAAAACAGTTTAAAGTATCACAAAAAGAAAAGAAACCACGTGATCAACATTTAATAAATTAAATTCTAAAGATGAAACAGAGGAGGGCCCGACCCTTGTACTGTAGTTACCACTACTCTTCCTGAAGCTCCTGAATCTCTAAAAATGAATCTTTAAAAATTACCCAAAAATCAGAAAATGGAGGCAAAGATTCAAAAAAGATTTCATTTTAAAGGAATATTTAGGATCTTTCTTGTGATACAAATTTTATAACCCTCGGATTATTATTTTAAATCCAAACTTTAAAGAATGTTACAAAAACAGCTTAAAAATTTAACTTAAAAAAATCGAATTTTTTTTTTCAAAATCTCTCTTAGTGCACCCCTAACACTATAAGAAGAATCGCCAAAATTTCAGCCCTTTGGGTCCAGAGGTTTGGTCTGTGCGTTATATGTCAGTCAGTCAATTTGTCAGTTACGGAACTGTTTTACATATATAGATTATACTTTCCTCTCGAACAGAAAACGTATATAAAAATATTTTTCCACTTGTAACATCTTTAAATGAAAAATACCGAACACCTCAATGGTTTGTATTTGGCGCGTGTTTTATTATGAATTAAAATTATGAAACAACTAAGTTAATGTTTTTGTATTAATTATTTAGCGTTACTGGAAAATTTACTTAGAGCGCAATGTAATACATTTAAAATGAATGTTGACGAAAGTTCCATTGCTAAAAAGCGTCTTAAGGCCAATGAACGGAAATGTAGATGGCTTTCAAGACGAAGTCAGGAATCGCTAAACCGAATACGTGACTGTTAACAGACAGAATTTTATATTTCATAATTAATACATGCAATAGAATTAAGTAAAGTGATGCTATTATGTGGAGTTCCGATTTTATTTATATTTAAAAAAATTACATCTTAAATGGATCATAATAATGCTGATATTGCATAATTTTAAATAATTAAAAATGTGCATAATTTAAATAAAAGAAAGTAGAGAAGCTATTAAGTATACAAATAATATTGACTTTCCAGATGTAAATTAATAAAAATTAAAATTAACACGTCATTTTTGATGGGCTAACCACTAGTATATATATATATATATATATATATATATATATATATATATATATATATATAAATAACTTTACTCCTTGGTATGAGGCCGTATGAGGTCCACTCTCCAGAGCAGTGATTCTCAACCATTTTTTCGTTACGGTACACTTTTAATAATTTAAATATTTGGCGGTATGCTAACAATAAGATAAATTTAAAAGAATTTTACCTGGATAATTGATTGATGCACCTATAATATTTTTGTAAAAATAGCATACGGATAATTTTCATTCAAATATAAAATGAAATTGCATTACAAAGTAAACAAAATGTTTATTTAACTACAAATTGCATTTCATGCGAAATTTCATCTTGTTGTTTATTGACAACTTCATTTATATTTGGGAGTAAAAATGATAATGCTACTCTCATTTCGTGATTCAGATTTAAAAGTCTGGATCTTTTTTTCGTTTTAATGTTGGTCAGTGCCGAAAATCCGAATTCGCACAAATGAGCTGTGGAAAATTGTACTAACATACTTAAAGCTTTTTGTGATATTGTCCGATAATCTTAACTGAGATTAATCTAGAACGAATTAATTGATTCTTCTGAATGTTTGAAATTACATCTCGGTTATTACATACTGAAATTAGTTCTTCCACTTCTTTCAAAGTTAATTCTTACACCGACTCGTTTATCATAAATGGATTTCGAATCCAATCAAATTTTTTGATTTTTAAATTTGGAAAGTAAGGAACAATTCTTTGCTCTAGAATTGTCAAATGATTAATAACTATTTTATAAATCATTTTATAACAGTCTTTTGGAACTGACACAAACTTTTCTAAACGACCTTATTGTGCTTTATTCTTCCATAAAGTAATTTTTTTTTTGAAATCCCAAAAATTTATCGGTTCAGTTTAAAATATTTTCTTTCGGTCCTTGAATACTTGTATTTATGTTATTAAAATAACAAAAATATCAGATCAGTAAGCTAGCTTAGCACACCATATTTTGTCATTCAACAAATCAACAAAATCATTAACTTGTTCAAAAATATATTTATCTCGTTTTTAATTGAATCACGCGAGATCAAACTTTCCCTTTGGTCAACCACCTAACTTCCGTGTGTAGTAACAACGATTCGCATTTCGACTCCATAGACTGGCATATTTGACTAAATAGGTGATTTTTAATGGTCTTGATTTTATATAATTAATCATTTTAACACATCGTTCCAGCACTATTTTCAGTTGTTGAGGTAATTGTTTTGTAATGGCAATTGTTTGTCTAACGTCGCTTATGTATGGCTATTCGCAGTAGCGGCACAGTGGTTGAGAAGCATTTGATAGAGTTTGTTTGTGTAATGATTCGAACATCCTCTCAGAGAGCTCAGGATTTCGACTCAATTCTTTAATCATCTAAGTTGCTTTGAGGAATGAGTACGTTGCTATGTATGACACCGTACAGCATGCTAGTATCCCACAAATGTAGCAGGGACTTCGTCACATAACATTTCAACAAGATAGATACGTCTACTTTAGGTCTCCCTCTGTGATGTGAAATTGCGGCCGCTCTGAATTCGTTCCATAAGAGCTCTGTAAAATTGTATTGTTCGACACACTGATCACCATCTCTATTATCATCGTGAGGCCTCATTATCGACTCACTATCAAACAAATTGGAATTTTACAACATCACACAGATTTTATTATGAAGATGGCACAAACGAATTTTTTTTTGTGTGACAATAGAATTATTATTAAATACTGTTATGATTAAAATATTAGTTTGAAGTTTTAAGTAACATGTCAGAAAAATAATTTAAAATTTATATATCAACTCAACAGATAATTTTTGAATAATCTATTTTGCACGAAATTTAATAGATTATTGTTGAGTAAATTATTACAAAATATAAGTATACTTTTAAAAATATGAGTAACATATATGTACAATCTTATTTGTGCACGTCTGTTTAGTCAAACCTGTAAATTAATACAAATCCGATAGGAATGGAGCTTTCTGTGTTCCAGGGCAAGGGATTTAACAGAGCAAATTTGCCAATTGAAATCAAAATTTCTAACTACCATTGCAGTTTGTAGGCTGAACATGTCACTATTCATTGAGGGTCTCTTCACCTCCCCCTCAATTTGGCCTGGACTTGGTTATATGTACAATGTAATTCCCTTACAAGAAGTTGATTTTACCAACCTTTCATTTTTCTTGCTTCTCAGTACTTCACTAAAATTTACTCAATTTTGTAATTTATTTTTTCTGAGAACTTGCGTAAAGGGCAGATTGAGATGTCTTAATCGAAATACTTATTTTGAAATTTGTACCCAATGTTATGTTAAAATGTGGGCGTGACCTTCCTGTTCGACAGATTTGATGTATACGTGCATGTGCAAGTTATGTTAAAATAACTTCAATTTCGATTTAAAAGACTTCTTTCGACCCTTTCCAATTGCCTAACTCATTTATGCAAAATTTAAGATGCTAAAAGGGTTCTAAAACAAACGAGAGAGGCAATTCGTAAGTGATATGTACTGAAACGTTTATCTAGCGCCATTGAAAAGTTACAAAGAAGCTTCCCAGTTTGGTCACAAGAGGAATGTGGATCAGTAGTTTCGTCCCAATTGGGCTGACATGGAGGACCACAGCATAGGGACGTTTCTCTTAGAGGCATTTTACTAACGATCAGCATGAAAAAACATTTACGAGGATCAGCGTAATTTTTTCCGTACATGACCGTGAATTTTCAAATTTGTTTCTCTGACAAACAATGTAAAAGCAATTAAACAGAAATTATTTTCTTTGTTACTTACAGCGTCTCGAATCAAGTAAAAGGAAACCATGACATCAATTAGAGTTGTCATAGATACAGCAACAGTCCATGGAAGGAGCAGAAACCTGTTGTCCTAGGAAAATAAGTATTTCCTTCAATTCAATCAAAATAAAAAAAAATATTTACTTTATATTTCATTTGCAAAAGTGCCCGTGTAAAGAAGAAAAATCCCGTCGGAATCTTAAACAAAAGGAATTAAATAACTTGGAATACCTTTACAATTTCATATCCAAATGATGTTTATTATATTTTTTAACTCATAACGAAACAAATAAAGATATCAAATTCAAAACTATAATTCAGGTTATAATCACTCAGTATGAGAAATTTTTATCTTAGTTCCTAGATTAGAGAAATTGATTTAAAGGCTTAATCTTAACTAATATAGAAAACGGAGATCATTCCCATCTTCTTTTTTTAATTTTTGAAGGGGGGGGGGCAGCTTACTCATATAGGAGTAAAAGTCAGGTGAATTTGAGTTTCTTTGTTCACATAAAGTAACAGAAAACAACATGGTCTCCAAAAAACATGCATTTATTAATGTGAACATATACTAAGTGCCAACCAAACTGATCATAAGAGTAAGTTATTTCCCAAGTCAATAATAACTAGTTAAAGTTTATTTTGGGATATTTTCCCTGCTAGGTTGATCAAAAGCAGCATAGACTGAATGTCAGATTAAAGCTGCGTTTCATGTCCGTTGACTGCCTTGCCAGCTAGGCATCAAACTCGAATCTGTTACCTGTATATGTTGCTGAGTATTATGACAAATGTTGATGACGTTATTTTCATTGCTCTACTGGTGTTCGGGAATGCACTACTACTTTTTCGCCATGCTGCTTCTTTTATGCAAATTTGTGAAAGCGATGGCAGCTCCATAAAACGGATTGACTACAGATGCAGCAGTAGTGAACCCAGCGATGATGTAGCTGCTGCCTATCGTTAATAAACAGCTGTATTTCGACGGAAGTTTGTGTTTATTTTTATTTTTTTGTACTACAGTCCATTCAAGCGCATCGCATCTAAATGAGATATTTGGTCCACATCGCCGGAGTTTTGGATACTGCTAAATGCGCCGCTTTTTATCGAGAAATGTTGGTAGAGCTTGTCCTTCTGGTGAGTTAATTTTCGCTTATGTGAGTGGGTTCGTTTTTAGTTAACTTTTAAGGTTTGTTAGGTAACTGCTTAGGTATGTTTCTGCCTTATGTGTTTTGTTTATTTAGTTGTGTTTCGCTTGAGTTATTCTTTACATTTTTGGATTAGTTTTCGCGTATGTTAGTTAGAGATTGTTTCTGTCAGTTTAAGTTTTTGAATTTAAGTTATATTTTCGCTTTATTGGTGTTATTGTCCATAACAAAATGTTGTCTTATAAAGAGGCGGTAAAGCGCAAACACACTATAAAAGGCCAATTAACAAAACTGCATGAGAAGTTTAAAAGCCAAATAACTAATAGTGATGAGTGTGAACTTGAGCTATTCAGTTCGAAAATTAAGGCAATAGATTTAGAAGTAAATGAAATTTTTAAAGCTATTTTATCGGATTGTGAGGACTCGAGACAGACAATTTTCTTGAAGAAAAAGTGTCTTTACAAGACACTATTGATGAGATGTGGTTCGAAATCCAAGGGAAGGTTAAAACTCAATCGCGAGCAGTTAAACACGAATCAGTCGTTTTAGAGAATGAGACAGTAGCGGAAATTAAATTGCCTAGGCTGACGCTCCCTACGTATAGTGGTACTGTGCACGAGTGGTTGTCGTTCAAGGACCTTTTCGATGCTAGTATACATCACAACTGTAAACTAAATGAGGCCCAAAAGCTGCAGTATTTGAAGTCTTCATGCCGTGGAGACGCGCTTAAGGTCATAAGTAGTCTTCACATCACAGACGCTAATTATGACATTGCCATTAAGTTACTGTCAGAAAGATATTTTAACAAGCGTGATCTTGTAAATACTTTAGTTTCGAAGTTACTTAAACAACCGCATATTTCCGAAGTTCCACAAGCAATTCTTAATATGGTAGACATAACAAATGAGTGAATCAAGTCGTTACAAACGCTAGATCAGGAAGTTTCAGAGTTCGCTGATACACTAATTTTGTTTATTCTCACTGAAAAGCTTGATCGTAATACGAGAGCATGGTGGGAACGGTCGTTAAAAAAGGACAAAATAGGATCTATTAAGGAGTTTCTGACGTTTCTTGAAAACCATGCAAGAACGCTTACTAATAGTAAACCCGCTTTCAAGGAACTGAACCCAAAATTTGTCGACCGTTAGGTAACATCTTTAGTAACAAGAAGGAATTCAAATTCGTGTATTTTCTGTAATAAAATTCATTCGCTTTATCAGTGTGAAAGATTTGGTAACTTAACTCCCGCAAAAAGAGTAGACTTCGTTAAAAACCATTCTTTATGTTTAAACTGTTTATCAAATATGCACCAAGTTAAAAACTGTAAAAATGTAAATAAGTGCAAGGTATGTTATAAGTTGCACCATAGCTTATTACATTTGCATAGTAAAAGTTTTTCTGAACCAACTATGTCAGAAAGGACTGATTCGGATCTAAATCCTCTCGCGCCTAGTTTTCTTCCTTTCCCTCCGCAGGGTAGAGTCAATTGTGTTGCAGAGAAATAGTGAGGGTAGTCAAGAGTCACTCGTAGAAGCGAGTCATGTGTGCTATGGTGTGAATGCTGCATTAGAGAGTGACCAGAGACCAAGGCGGGGAGAGGTGGTGACGCTATTATGTACGGCTGTTGTGAAGATTTGGAATTCGGTTGGAGAATTTATAAGGGTTAGAGCGCTCATAGACCAGGGCAGCGAGGTATGTATGGTTACAAACTCCTGTCTACAGAAGTTACGACTTACAGTGAAATCGTCGGCAGTCAGGGTGTCATGTTTAGGCGGAGCTGTGAATTCTCGGGTTCATGGAGAGGTGCAATTACGCTTTTCGCCGCATTTTGATGAATCCAAGTTCTTTGAAACTCGCGAGTTAGTAATAAACAAAATAACATCTGATTTGCCTCATGTTTCTTTGACATCTGACATTCTGTCTAGTTTTAATGACTTGATTTTTGCCGATCCAACTCTTTATAAATCAGGACCTATTGATATGTTGTTGGGGATTAATGTATTTTTGCAAATGATGGGAGGCCAATTATTGAAGCGCGGTGAACAATTACCAATAGCAATGGCTACCAAATTGGGATGGGTACTTGCTGTACAAACTTTATTTGAGTCAGCGGATACTCAGTCAGTGACTGTAAATACTATCCAACTAAGCAGAGATGAGTTAGTCGAACATTTTTAGGAGCTTGAGAAAGTACCTGAAATCAGTCATTTAACTAAGGAGGAAAAAAAAATGCGAAAAGCATTTTCAAGAAAACTTGTCACGTCTTGCAGATGGAAGATATCAGGTTCGACTGCCTTTTAAAGATGCACAATCAGAGTTAGGTAATTAAAAAATAGAGCATTGTTTAGATTTAAGCGATTAGAGAAAAAATTGTCAGATTCGAAGGAGCTAAACAACCAATATAAATGTTTTATGCAGAACTTGAGTTTAGGACACATGCAACGCGTACCTGATTCGGAGTTAAATATAAGTCCTCCTAATGTTGGACGCATCACGCAGTGTTGAAGGAATCTAGTGTTACTACGAAATTAAGAGTAGTTTTTGATTCGAGCTGCAAAACAGTGTCAGGTGTTTCGCTAAGAGACAATTTGATGATGGCGCTAGAATTCAGCAAGAGCTGTATCACATCTTGTTGCGCTTCAGGACATTTCCTATAGTTCTAACTGCTGATATCGAGAAAATGTATAGGCAAATACAACTTGATCCTCGAGACTGCGATCTACAGAGGATTTTGTGGCGCGAATCACCTAATGAGGAATTACAGGAATTTAGATTGACAACGGTGACGTACGGAACTTCTTCTGCTCTTTTCTTAGCAATGTGAGTCTTGCAGCAGTTGGCACGCGATGAAGAAGTGCATTTACCTGATGCATCGAAAGTACACTGGTGTAAGAAATTAAGAGAATTTGCAGACTTGGTCGATTATCTCTAGAACTACTGTGCCGATTTTAATGAAATTTGATATGTACATACATTTATACAATACAGAACAAGTAACCATTCAATAATTGTTATACACACGCATGATCGTGTGTATAATAATGACACACGATCCATTGCCTACAATACCATCCATTGCCTCAATGGATGGCATTGTATTATTGTGTTTAGTTTATGTTTATGTTTGTTTGAAACCCTTGGGGCTTTCAAGGCCGGGGTAATGTTCGGGAATGCACTACTACTTTTTCGCCGTGCTTCGTCTTTTATGTAAATTTGTGAAAGCGATGGCAGCGCCATAAAAGGGATTGACTACAGATGCAGCAGTAGTGAGCCCAGCGATGATGTAGCTGCTGCGTATCGTTAATAAACAGCTGTATTTCAACGGAAGTTTATTTGTTTGTATTTTTTTGTACTACAGTCCATTCAAGCGCATAACATCGCATCTAAATGAAATAGCAGGAATTCAAAAACGTATTGTGTGGATCAATTCGGCATGGTCTGGTGATGTTATTGTTCTGTCGTAGCCGGATGAGTACCTGCATCATTAGCTTATATATAAGCTCCATTTAACTTGTTATTAGATGCAGAGGGGTGGGCTGAAATGGGTTGAGGGAAAATGTGGAAATATTATAATGTCGCCGAAAGGAGAAAAAAATATTTCGATCAGAAGCCAGGTCTTTCTGTCATGCGGAGGAAAAAGTTTCTTGCAGCACTGGTGTGATCAGGTACACATGAACAACAAATACACTTGTCTGAAAAACGTGACAGGCGGCTAGAATCTGCCCTTCGACAATACGCAATCGGACTCTGATTGGTCGATGGGCGAAACCGCTCACTTTTCTGGCTATGACGTAGTTTTCGACCCCTTTAACTATAGTACCGCTGAGTAATTTAAATTTGTCCTATCGGGAAATCCCTTCCATCTTTCTAACTTTCTCACGTGCAACTGTTGCACTGTGCCAACGTGTTGGCCTGTTGTCACCCATGTTGTGGGTTCGATTCTAGGCGGTGTCGTTTCTTTTCCAAATTTCCCTTCTTGCTATATTTAGCTTTCCTCCTTGGATATCTACAATCATCTCAATGCGAAAATGTATGACCCCGAAAAGGACATTTTTTTACGATTATTTACAGATCTTATTCAAGTACTTAAGTGTAACTTTTTTCTCTGCCATGGGCCATTTCTCCTATCTTAGTAACTTTTGTACCGTAGAATTTTAATTTTTTAACTTACAAATTTTTTAAAATATTTTAAATTTTAAATTTTATTCTCAATTTCATACAGAAATTACTTCCTTAATTTCTAAATACTTAATTTTTTACCTTTTTTAAATTTTAACTTTTTCTACTTTAAATTTTTAACTAATGAGCACACGTACCTTGATATTAATAACTTGCTTACAGAAGATAGTCTTCATGACATAGGCACTCCACTTGCAAAGACACAATTTGATTTGGATTTAAATTTGTGTAATTTCTGACTATGGTTATACAAACATCACTTCTAAGACGAACTATATGATGAATATATTATATTTACTGATTTAAATTTGAATGGATAATAGAGATAAATGCAATTTTATATGTCTCATTTTGAGGGCCGTGGCGGCCTTGTGGTACAGCGCGCTGGTTTTCGGTGCTGAAGGTGCTCAGATCGAATCCTGGCGAAGCGCCACTAAAACGCCTCCGTTTGTGTCGTCCCTTCATAGGGGGCAATGCTGGTCTGCCTATATGGTGCCCCATAATAAAATGACCAGCAAAACTGCGGTGAAATGCAGGTGAATGTCTTCGCGACAAGTACATCCGCATTGGACAAAAAAATGTTTTATTTTGACAAATTTCTGCGTGATTCCACTGTGTTTAAATAAACAATTAAAAAATGAAAATTTCAACATTTTGGTACCATTATATTAACTTTGACTTTAGTTATAATACGTACATTATTCTGATGTTACAGGTATACAGTGGTTCTGCGTTTTTTTTAAAACTTCTGTATTGAAGTAAATTTATGACTTCCAATGTTAACAGCATAATTTCTGGCTCACGTGTATATCTTAAATGTTCGTGAAATATTAACAAGCTTCTTTAGAATTTATTTTTAGCAATTTTTCCTCCCTTATTTTAGTACTAATGTTGTATTGCAAGTATAAACTTTTAGCAACCTCCTTTGTCAGATATTCTTCAAAGTGTTTTTTCTTTAATTAAATGTAAAACTTTCTATAAAAATATCTATATAAATTAATATCTATAAAAATTATTAAATGTAAAACTTTTAATTAATAAATGTAAAACTTTAAATGTAAAATTGTCTAATTGTTTAAATGTAAAATTGTTTAAATGTAAAATTGTCTAATTAAATGTAAAACTTTTAATTAATATCTATAAAGTACTTATAGATATTAATTAAAACTGTGAAATGTTAAAATTAGAACATATTATGAGCTAGAATTAGAAGTATTTAATAAATGAAACAATTTTTGTTGTCAGTTGATATAATAGAAAGAAACAATAAAATTAAAATTTTAAGTTTTATTTAAGATGTGAAATAGTGCATACATAATACAACATAAAATAAAAAATGAAACAAACATAAAACATTTGTTGTATTTGTGCATAAACATAACTTATCACTCATATCCCAGTGTTCAAACTCAAACTTTAATGCTAAGTTAAGATTTTGTTTTCATAATAATGTGAAGGATGAGTTTTCTGTAGGATAAGTTGCATGTTTAATTGTTTGTTTATAAAATTAGTTGTTATAAAAATAAAATATGTGAGAAAAATAAAACTTATAATTGGGACTTATACTTGGGAAATAACGACACAATAAATTTATTGTTATAAGTAAATATATATTTTACAAGTCGCAATGACTTTTAAGCAGAGTTATGCATGAATTTATGATGAATGGTTACTTATTAATAATGGTTATTCATTTATTTATTGAAGGAAATATAACTAATCATTTTGAGTATTTATACTTAGAACAGGTTTATTTAATAAAGAATTTGTGGAATTCAGTTGTTCCTCTCTAGATGGCGTGCATAATCTTTGTTTTTTTGTTTTTTGCTGTTTCGTTGAAAAAAACCTTTTTTTGTGACACTATTTTCTTGTTGGCAGGTTCTTGAGAGTCTTTAGGAAGTAAGTTTTGTGGTATATTGAAATTAGGTAAATTTTCCACCGTATTTAGAGAATTCATAACTTGTTGAGCTACTAAATGGTCTATTGATGTTTTTGAGTTAATATTTGCATGTATTATATTGATTTTATTTAAAATGCTTTCTTTCTTTATTTTAGAATTATGTTTGTGATAAATAATAGTGCTTATTGTTATTTGTGTGGAGGGTATTACATGAAGAGGACCAGAGTATGATGTATGTTCATTATATTTTTTGCTAACAGCATCAATATGTTTGCCCATGTTATTTAAAATTAAAAAGTCATGAAATGAACAGTCATATGTTGACATACAACAAATTCTAAACATGCTTATTATTAAATTAATATATCACGAACATTCAAGATATACAAGTGAACCAGATATTAGGCTGTTAACATTAAAAGTTATGAATTTGCATCAATACAGAAGTTTCAAAAAAGCAGAACCACCTTATACCTGTAACAGCAGAATAATGACGTATTATAACTACAGTCAAAGTTCAATCGCCAGATTGAATTGCTTCCTTTGCAGCCTCGCTCTCCAGATCTTTCGCCGATAGAAAACATGTGGTCCATGGTTGCTCTACGATTGACCCAGATTCCATCCCCAGCTGCCACAGAAGATCAACTTTGGCAACGTGTGGAAGCTGCTTGGTCTGCTGTACCCCAAGAACTCATCTAAAGTCTCTTTGAATCAATGCCGAAGCGTGTGGCAGCGGTGATCTCCAACAATGGCGGCTACTCTGGCTACTGATTTTCGCAGGAACCACACTTCACAGAAGTCTATAAATTTAATCATTTGATACTTGGTCAACATGTTATCTACAAAATAAATTTTGTTGTGATATCTCTTGTCTTTCTTGGTGTTGCAATTTGGGTGGCCAGCAGTGTATAATACACTCATGGACAAAAAATTAGAGCAACAAGAAATAATTGCGGGATCGTAACGAAACTTGCAATGAAGGTACATGTCTGCTTCATCGGCCGCCATCCAGGCACAGGTAGCACCTTCACTAGGGGCCTCTGTGTCTTCTCGAACCATACGAAGGCGCCTGGCTGAAGGACAGTTGGTATCGCGGCGCCCATTACGTGTGCTGCCATTGACGCCCACCCACAGACGCCTCCGTTTGGAGTTTTGCCGCGCACGAGGAAACTGGACTGCAGCGGAATGGAACCAGGTCGTCTTTAGCGACGAATCCAGATTCAAACTCGGCAGTGATGACAATCGTGTTCGTGTGTGGAGAGCCCGTGGTGAACGCTCCAATCCTGCCTTTGCTGTACAGCGACACATCGCTCCCACAGCTGGTGTGATGGTATGGGGTGCCATTGCCTACAATACACGGTCACCCCTAGTATTGTTTCGTGGCACCATGACAGCCCAGCGGTATGTTCATGAAATCCTGCAACCACATATGTTGCCACTCATGCAACGGCTCCCAGGAGCCATTTTTCAACAAGAGAATGCTCGGCCTCATACGGCAAGGGTGACACAAGACTGTCTCCGCACTGTTACTACCCTTCCTTGGTCTGCCCGATCCCCAGATTTGTCTCCAATCGAGCATATCTGGGGTCATTTGGGACGACGAGTTGGGCATCCCACGAGTTTGAACGAACTAGAGGCAAGGTTACAGCAAATATGGAACGAAATGTCTCAAGACATCATACAGAACTTGTATGACTCAATGCCCGATCGTATCGCATCGTGCATTCGCGCTCGAGGGGGTCCAACGGAATATTAAATCCTCCGTCCTTTTGCCTTTTTCTCTGAAATAAATTATCCTTTTTCTTTGATTTTCTTATCATTTACTTATATCAAAGTAGTCATTACGTATGTAAAATTTCGTTTCATTTGACGACTCCTTCTTGGTGCGCTAATTTTTTTGTCCATGAGTGTATACTCCTCATATAGTTCGTCTTAGAAGTGTTGTTTGAATAACCATTGTCAGAAATTACACAAATTTAAATCCAAATCCAAATCAAATTGTGTCTTTAGAAGTGGAGTGTCTAGGTCTTGAAGACTTTATCTCCTGTAAGCAAGTTATTAATATCAAAGTACGTGTGCTCAGTAGTTAAAAATTTAAAGGGTAAAAAATTAAGAATTTAAAAATTAAAGAAGCAATTTCGATAAGAAATTAATTGAGAGAATAAAATTAAAAATTTAAAAAGTTTAAAAATTTACAAGTTAAAAAAATTAAAATTCCACGGTACAAAAGTTACTAAGATAGGAGAAATGGCCCATGGCAGAGAAAAAAGTTACACTTAAGTACTTGAATAAGATCTGTAAATAATCGTAAAAAAATGTCCTTTTCGGGGTCATACATTTTCGCATTGAGATGATTGTAGATATCCAAGGAGGAAAGCTAAATATAGCAAGAAGGGAAATTTGGAAAAGAAACGACACCGCCTAGAATCGAACCCACAACATGGGTGACAACAGGCCAACACGTTGGCACAGTGCAACAGTTGCACGTGAGAAAGTTAGAAAGATGGAAGGGGGTTTCCCGATAGGACAAATTTAAATTACTCAGCGGTACTATAGTTAAAGGGGTCGAAAACTACGTCATAGCCAGAAAAGCGAGCGGTTCCGCCCATCGACCAATCAGAGTCCGAGTGCGTATTGTCGAAGGGCAGATTCTAGCCGCCTGTAAACTTTAGCCCTATTTCCAAATTGTTTTGAAAGTGGAGGAAAAATTTAAGCGAAAATGTATGGCAGAGAGTACGTTGTTATACAACAGCAAAAAGATTTATTTATATAAAAGACAGAAAAAACAAACTATCATTTGGATCGGCTATATAACTTAATGAAATTCTTATTCAAAGTATGTTTATTCCTACTTATACATTTGTAACAAAAACTCAGATACCTACTTATGGAATTAGATATATCTAATAGTACTTTAAAACATTTATAATGGATATTCGTTATATAATATGACACGTTTAATATTTTCGACTGAGAGCACTATTTAGAATAATTCAGCGTTCATCTTTGCGCAATAACATTTTTTACTAATATATAATGGAAAAGAATCATTTATTTACAATATTATTTAAAGATACGGGGCACTTGCTCATGGAAAGGAACAAATATTTTGTAAAGAGGACCCGTTAGGTGAATCGTTACTATTAAAATGTAATCTTACTTTCCAAAGTCCGATGATCAGTATGATGGAGCAAATAATACAAGTAGCAGATAAAACTACCATTACCAGGCAAAATACGAGCATTGCTGAAAGGGAAAGATGATTTCTGTTATTATGAGATGACCTAAAATACAGCAAATCATGAAAAACAGAAAGAGAATAAAGACAATTTAAAACTTTGCTTATAGAGCAATTCCGAATAAAACAGAAATAAAAGTTTTCACTCAGAATTTCAGTTTTCATCAAGATTTACTTTCATTCTCTGAATTAACACCAAATACAGGAATGATCTTTAAGTTATACAATCTGAAGAATCTAATGACGTGATTCCATTTCTATCTAACATTTAACACAGAAAAACACTGCTGAAGGGGTAAAAGGTGTTCCATTAACAGGAGATGATAAAATAAAACAAATCATGGAAACTGAAGAAAAAGAATGAGGGTTATAAAAATAATGGAAACACAGACTGTTTCTGCCGAAATCTTCGTTAACAAACTGTAGGTACACCTTTGGATTGCAAAACAACACGGATTCGACAAAGGAATAAAATGTTGGAATTTGGAACCATTTATCCTGCAACATAATATGTTCTAACGGTCCCAATGATGAACGGGATCTCCAAATGTTCAGTACCATTTAGGTCAAGGCGGAACATTATCATGGCCATCAACTTATTAAAATAAATTAAAAAGCAACGTAAACGAAAATTCTTTGCATCATAGACAAATATAGTTTCTTCATAAATATTTATGGAAAATGGTTTATGGTCCGTGGATTATTGGAACCCTAGGTACCCGGTTCTGTAAAACAACTTGACAACTGAAACCCGGTTCGGAAATTTAGGTCCAATTCTGGTATCTCTAACAGAGATTATTACGGACAGATTTCTAAAAGAGATATATTTTGCTTATGGTACTTACTGCCCATGGTTTTTATAAATATAAATTGTCTTTGCAAGTACTTACAAGGAGAGTTAACAACTGTTTGAGCATGACAGAGTCCGGCCACAAAAAGAGCTGTATAAAGAATCTGAAAAGAAGAAAAGAAATTTCAGAAAATGATAGAAGGTGATTTCAAAAAATTAAACATATAACATCTTAAATCCAAGTGAATTCTTTGAAGTATGAAACAATCTATGTTATCGTCGAGAATATGCATGGACGCATGCAACATTTGAAAAACAACTTCTAAACACATGCAACATTTGAAACACGGGCCATTATATACTCGTCAAAAGTGAAATCGCAACACCATGAAAAAATGATCGTAGTGATGTGAAAATAACAGGATCGGTAGAGGTAAGATACATATGCAGATGATTAAAGAAATAAACAGAGATGTGAAAAATTGAACTGTGGCCACCACGGCAGCTATATAGGCCTCTAAATGGCGAGGTATACTGTCTATGTGGCTATTAATGGTCTCCTGAGATATTCCTTGCCACGCCGAGTCAACTGCAGCTTTCAGTTCCTCTACGGTATGCGGCTGCGGTGCCCTGTGCACTGCAAGTCCGATGGCAACCTACACATGCTCGATGGGAGAGAGATCGGGTGAGGCTGCCGGTCAGGGAAGGAGGTGAATTCCATTGAGGCTGTTCAGAGTGTGACGTGCGACATGAGGACAGGCATTGTCCTGCTGGAATAACGTGTCGGGGTTGGCCTGCACAAGTGGCCGACCCACAGGCATAACAACTTGTGTTACGCACCGGGCTGATGTTAAAATGCCAGTAATGTGCACAAGGGTTCTCCGATGTTCGAACACGATGCCACCCCAAACCATGAAGCCTGGTGTGGGGCCGGTGTGATGTTCGACGATATGGGCTGGTATGTAACGTTCTCTGGGAAGCCGTCACACATGTCCACGACCGTCATTCCTCCATAAACACAATCGGGATTCGTCTGAAAACAATACCCGATGTCATTTGTTCGTCCAGTGACGATAACGTCGACACCAAGCCATACGGGCAGCCCTGTGTCAAGTGGTTAAAGGAACCCCAGTGGCTGGCCGCCATGCGCGCATTCCTGCCTCATGCAACTTGTTACGAATGGTTTGACAGGAGACAGATGTCCCATCTGGCAATGGTAGGTAGGTTTGAATATGACTTGTCGTGGCGAACTGGCCCCCACAACACATTCGCCGAATTTGCCTATCAGTCCGATCTGACGTGCACTTGGATGATCCACTGCCTCTTTGCCGTGTTCTTAGATGGTCCTGCGTCCATCGTGCCACACATCGCTGAATTGTACTGACGTCCCGTCCAAGACGACTGGCAATTGCGCGTATCGACATGAGCACAAACCGAGATCATGTTGTTCTAGGATATGTTCTCGTTCCTCAGACGATAACTGCTGGTATACAGTTCGCTGATGTCTCCGAGGCATTTTCTACCCTTTGTAAAGTTCCGTTACAACAACAATCTGTCATTGATAGCATATACAGAGCGAGCCAGCTACTGGCTATTATAGCCAGAAACTGGGTATCATGTGCCCAGATGCGCACGCGCATTTAATCATTTGCATATGACTCTGACATCTACCAATCCTGTAATTTTCAAATCGCTACGTTCATTCCTTCATGGTGTTGCAATTTCACTTTTGACGAGTGTAGGTAAAAAAAAACTCGTCAAAATATAATTAATATATTTCGGGATGCCATCATATTATTAGCCTTAGTTAGCGGCTAACCGCCATGCTTGTCTGATGAAGAAAATTTCTTTCGTAATATGCCTCTTTTATAAGTTAATTAAATTATGCTTACAAATGTGTCATTAAAAACTATTCCAATTTGAGGTGTTGCTAGTAAGTAGAATTACATAATATCAATATTTATGCCTTGTTTGTTATGCTAACGAATGAGCCTGATTTTATTAAACTAGATGAACAAAATTTGCAGCCAGTGACTGTTAAATTTAGATTAGAGATTCTAGAGAGAACTTAAAATGAAGCAAACGCAATTAAAAAACTTAGAGAACCAACTAAATGCGCGTTTTCTTCGTGACCTTCTATCTTGCAGTTGTTTCGGAGTTTTGTGGTTGTTCGAAGGCAAAAGCAGTATTTCGTAATTTGTTAATAAAGGTAAGATTCATTACTATTCTAGGTGATGCTACGTTTGTATTAGTCCTGGGAGCGCATATCAAGTTTCTTGAGATCCTAATGGCACAAAAAGTGCAAATAGCAAGCTTCTATAATCGAAAAACTAATTTGCTTCACATAACTGTGATATTTCAGAAGTTTTAAAAAGGACGCTATGAATTCAGGAAAAAGTGCACAGTTTAGGAGGAAATCCTCTTGTTTTCGACGTTTTAAGTTAGGGTACAACTTGGGGTTATTATATCTATGAATGACAACCCTTTACTTTTGGGAAATAATCGATAGTAAATTTCGAAAAAAAGTTGAATTTAACAGAAGGGAATAAAATAAGTCAATATTTGCTTTAGTTTTAACTATATCTTATTCAATTTCGGTGGTTTTCTTTGACGGATTGTTTGAACCATGAAATTTAAATTATTTAAATTTTAATTTATTGACTATTTTCAATAGGTGTTTTTTAAAGTATGATTTATTGAAGTTTAAACATTTTTATAAAAATTGTAAGGTAATACTTTTAAGGGGACAGTGGACTTTCAAAATTGTGAAATTTGTCCAAAAATTAGATTTTTTTATTTTATTGAATTGTGAAACTACGGACGAGTAGGAATGTGTTGCAAAAAGAATTTTTAATTTCTGTGATTACTTTCCTAGTTATAGGCATTTGTATTTAATTTAGATATTATGTGGTTACTAATAGCAATAACTTTAAATGTATTTTTCTCAAAATAAAAATTTTCATGTCATACAAATATTCAAACTGCTCTAGGTGCATTTCTAATTATCGTATTGCTTTGAAATTTAAGTTTTATATACTTAACTGTATATCAAATAAATCTTATTGAAAAAAATTATGTTTCGTAGCTCAGAATTTCTAAATTTTGTACTTGAAAAGATGATTTATAGGTATTTTGCGTAATAAAAAGGATGTTTTCACTATTATGTTGTTTTTCTCTTTATATTTTTAATGAATGCTTAAAATAAGCAATAAGTTTCATTGTTAGTTCTATAAGGTATCATGTAAATAAACATTACCATATTATATACAAAAGAAATGCGCATGGAACATTTTTAATTAGGCCAATTTTTGATATAATTAATAATTCATAAATTATTAATATTTCATCTTTAAATTTTAACCACTTTTACATATTTATGGTACTAATCACATATTCAAATTTCAAGCAAATCCATTCAAAACAAAAAAAGTTAGGTTTGAAAGTCCACTGTCCTCTTAACTATGTATTTAGTTTCGTCTATACCTGCAGTTTCACCCCATCATCATAGCATAAAAATTGCTATCGCGCTTTTGAATTTACATAAACATCATTAAACTGGAGAGAAAAATGTTTAATGCTTCTCCTTTTCTTTGTATATTTACTTTATTTTACACAAAAATACGAAGAGCATAAAGTTGAGAGTGTGCGTGTTTGAGTGGTGTTTGGGGGGGGGGGAGGGGGACCATATAAAAGTATAATATTGTTTCTACGCATATGAATATTAAGCACTAGGTATATTTTACACAGAAATGTTTTTTCCAAGTACATGTTTTAAAAGTATTATAAATATACTCACTTTTTACGTGAAAAAGGGAAAATTATTTCTATGAGTTAAGCCTGAAAGAAAAATAAGTATCTGATAGCAAAGTAGTAATCTTTCAGCCAAACTATCAACTAGTTGAGCTTCGTAGTTTTAAATCTTACAAAAAGGTCGTCGTTTAAAAGTGAGGCAAACTATCCGAGCTCTTTGTTGAGTGCTTCTATCGAAATTTTGAGACCGACTTTATTAGGCGGGGAAACAACAGAATCCTCCAAATGTTCACCTGGGATTTGAAAATCGTTAGGAAAAATCCTACTTTTTCTCTGGGAACGATTTAAATTGGAATCGGGAGGGAGTTCGAGATGATCTCTTACATGAAACAAATGAAACAGTGACGATTTAAGTGTTTAACGGATGACGTTGATTTTTGTCAAAACTATTTATTGCTAGAAATCCTCATTGACACTGTCCATTTCCCTGAATGAATCGAATTCTCAGCACATTCTGTAGTTATTCTTATTTTGATGAATATGATGATCTGTAGGTTTGTTTATATGTAGATTAGTCTTTGATAAATAGTTATTACTCCCTAGTAGTTAGGCACGTCGGGATTCAGTGGTTACGTGGGGTTTCTTGCCCCTGAGGATGCTCTATCTAAATAACGGTGGCACCTACATAGGGAATAATGTTGTGCTCCCATAATGAAGAAGCTGACCAAAGAAGTGGAAAAAATATTGCTTTATAGCTATGGCTATCCTGAGGGATTATTGTGTCGCTGAATAGGAAATCAAATAGAACTTCGAATCAAGATATTCAAGAGAATTTTTGTTTGAGGACTCTATTTTTTCATTATTTGATAGACATATGATTGCTGTAATGTGTTCCCTCAACCGAGAACTAGTTACTTGGCTGAATCGAATCATTTTGACATACTTCAAGCGATATTCAGATTCGGATCAGTAGTGAGTTTGATTGTTAGAGTTGAAACGCATTTCATATTTGTTCCCGATCGATTACAAATTAAGGGATTTCGGGACACGATGGATTTTTAATATGTTATACCTGATTTAAATTGTTCTGTACAGATGTATTAACACTGTTGTTTCTAGATATCTAGAATTTTGTCGTTTTGGGGTTTGATTATTAAAAACAGATGAACCTAGAAAATCGAATTACCGTCCACTCATTAATCTTTAACGTTTTTCAATTAATGACATAAAGAATATTTACAGACTGCTTTTCGTAACTCTCTCAACTGTTTATCGGTAGAAAGTTGTTACCGTTATGGCCATTCGTATTAAAAGTATTCTTCTCTAAGAACGTATTTTGTTGTTGGGATTGGAATGCTTTACTCGAAAATACATGCATATTCCATCTCAATAATTCAAACACTGAATTCTCTCGAGTCAAACATATTTGAGACTTCTATACAAAAATCTATCTATATGGAAAATTTCAAGAAATTGAATTCAAGTTGAGCTGAATTGCTTTGATATTTTGCAGTACGTGTCAAGCCTTCTTAAAGTCGTTTTCCGTGTTGAACCAGGGCGTAAAACAAATTGTATGAACTACAGAAAAACAGATCTCTCAACAACAATATCCTAGCATCTAAAACCGTGATAGGACGAAAGAAAAGGGATTTTCAAAGAAAGTTTTATTTTGTGTATCGAGAAGGGAAATCCTAAATCGATCTAAATCTTCCGAAATTAATCTGTACTTATAGAAAATGTACAAACTTTTTGTACGGGACAGTCGGTAGTATTTCTGAATACAGACTGCTAATTTCTCGTAAGATTATGTTAATTATATTTCATAAACTGCAAACAGCAATAAGTAAGAATAGTTCCCTCGATTCAAAATCAGTTTTAGTTCACAGGGACTAAGTTAAATTAAGGCAATTTAGCAAAATGATGAAAGGCTGTATTGCAGTTTCATGATCCACTTTACTACGTGGGTTATGAGAAATATTGCTATGTAGTAGTTAAAGTGCTGAAAGTAGTAGAAAGAACGTCATTCTGAAAATAGTAAAGAGAAGATGATTAGAAAAGATAATTTTTAGCGCAGTACCTTTGTTTGTAGTATTTAGTTTAATTGATGGTGAGGAATTCGATTGAACCTGTGAGTGAACTCCTTTCATATGGGAACTCGATTACTCACTCGAAAATTTCGCTAATTGAACGAATTACGTAGGTAAGTCGAAAATGATCCGTCCTTTCTTCACGGTTGTCCGACCGTTTCTCAATCCATTCGTATAGACTTCGCCATGTTGACCCCACATTGTGCTGGAATTTCGGCTCTCGATACAGCTTCAGACAAAACAACGGATCGCACAGCGCTGCTCATCTTTGGTGCAAACGAAGAATGGCGTTCACTACGCAACAGTAGCAAAACGAACTGACTGAAGTTCAAACTTGCTCGAGTCGACGACAAAGACGTGCAGAAAGTAGTACAGCTACCAACAGATCACTACACCGAGAGGGGGAAGAATTTTTGATTTACCTACGTCATTTTATTCTGTATGCTCACTACTCTGCACGTACTTTGCTACTAGTCTCTTGTCGCGAAGTGTTCATGGATTGGATGTGCACTGTTTCATTTCAAAAGAAGTGGGATTTTCCAGTCCCATATGATTTGAAATTCGATTTAGGAGAATGCCCCATATATATATCCACATTCTGTTACGAAATTTTTCACATTCATTTATTCATAATAAGCATCGTAAAACGAAGAGTTTCGTTGGTTTACAACCCAACTTTGTATTCCAAAAGCATTTTGTTAAGTCTTTTTCATTTCACCTACTGTTTTATGCTAACTGTCTAACAAATACCTTTTCTTTTATGTTCTAACTATACTAATTTCCCCTTCCCCCTTCTTAACAATATATGTATTTCGAATCTAACATCTGTAGGAAACACATAAAAAGCCTTCCATGAAAAGTAATTTCTCTAGTATGTCAAATTATCCCAGGATTGATTCATATTAAAAAATAAGACAGACTTATTGATTTTGGCATTGATAAAAGAGAATCAACCGTAATGATGATTTTGATGAAAGTGCTAAACAATGCACATCGAGAGAAATAGTACAGTAGATCTTGGCAACTATTCATTTTAATATCATTTCTTTACTTGTTGTTAGTTTCTTGTATGGTTTTTATTTCCACAAGCTAAATTCGCAAATGCGACTTCGATGTTAACCCTCAAACCGGTCCATGAATTTGTTGCCACTATCAGGACTATCGGTCAAATTGACCCCCAAGCCTAAAAAACTGTTATTTTTTCGTTATTACGATTTAACTGCATGTTGATATTGTGCACAAGATTGTTTGATTTATATTAGTAATGAATAGGGAGGGGAAAATCATCTACACTTATTTATTCAATTTATTTTGAGCTGGTATCTACATCATCAAATCGTAGGGCTCTTAAAAGAATAGCACAATGTTTTTCAGACATAATTGCTCGAAAAATTAGCATGCCAGTGATTGAGGTAGAGAAGAGTGATGTCAAGGCTTCACAGGATACTTTAAAAATCGCACAGAACACTGAAATCCCTATCAGGACCGATAGGCCTGTTATTGCTCAGTGGGAATAACAGGTCTACCGGTCATTTTAACCGCCATACTTATACAAAATTACAACTTACTGGTAAAATGGCGAAAATTTGTGAAACCCTGATGTGCTCTCCCTGATGTCCAGGAACTGACTGAGGATGTCAAAGCCAGCCAAGCGTTCACGCCTCTCACCACTCCTGCCCCACCCCTTAGTTCCACCGCTGCCGGTCATAATGAGCGGTGGGCCAGTTTGAGGGTTAAAAATGAGCGAAAACAATTTCACGTTTGTAAATTCAAGCATGCACGTTGTACATCACCTCTAAATATCCCTATAATGTGTTAAAATCTCAATCATTCTTATTAAAAGAGTGTGTGTATTTGTTGTTGTCGTGTCTAGGAATAGTGCAAATGCAAAAAAGAATTCACACTATCCGTAGAAGAGGAGTGCCATTGCCTCGAAAGAGGTTACCTGCGTACCACCGAATGGAAATTCCAGAAGAGGCATTCCCCGATCCACCCTCTAGGGCAGCGGTTCCCAATCGGTGGGTCGCGGAAGGGTTACAGGTGGGTCGCGACTCGATTCTAAAACTATTAAAATGGTCTTTGTGTACTTTTATAATTGTAGTTTTCATCTTCACCTAGGAACACTTGTTAGTGAGTATGAAACCACTTGTTGCATATATTGTAAAAATATATCTATTGTTAAATAAATAACTGTTTTGCTACAAAGTGCTTATATTTTGTCAACCATTTTCAAATCAGAACACAAATTGTTTATCAATAATCAATCTGTACCTTCAAAAAAGCATATATATATATATATATATATATATAATGTTACATGTTTGGGAGCCAATTTGGCGTTTTATCGCCAAAGTGCGATGTTTCGGGAGTTGTGGAATTAAAACCAAGGAGTAAGTGATAAATCTGGATATTAGGTTGATTGTTGGAAAATCGTTTGGTTGTGTAGTGTGGCAACGCGGGTTTTTGTTGTACGAGATTAATAGGGTTTTAGAACAGTAATTGAGTTTTAAGCTTAGTTCTTGAAGAGCTAGGTGAACGTTTTCTTGGGAAGTTCAAGTTCTCTCGATGTAGAGAGAGGTATTTTCTTGGAATAGGGTTCTACGGATCTTTGGTGAAAAAGGTCGTATAAGTTTACTATTAAGTGCTATAATAATTGTATTATTGTATGTGTTCTAAAACTTGAGATTCCTGCTGTAAGAGTGGAATGTGTAGGTGCTGAGGATTGTTAATTTCAGCGAAGATTTGCAGTAATATTGTCCTCTACTGCTGTTACTTGTGTAAAAGAAGATTCTATGTTATCTATGTTCTGCTGTTTATATAAATTTCCTCTGTTTCTCAATTTATGGCAACTGGCATGATTTATTTCTGTTGTATTTGAAATTCACTTGTATATTTTAATTTTCCCCGTACCACGAAGTTGGTACAATTTTTGGTGTCCGGAGTGGGGTAATTTTAAGTGAATGCCAGTTACCCGAAAAATAGAAGAACAGCTAAAACTGATTTTAGAAAAGATTGGCGAAAGCCAGAATCGTTTAGAAGCAAAATTTGGCGAAAGCCAGAACCAGTTAAAACAGGAAATTGGCGAAAGCCAGAATTTACTCGCCAATCAGTTAGAATCGAAAATTGGCGAAAGTCAGAATTTGCTCGCCAATCAATTAAAAGAGGAAATTGGCGAAAGCCAGAAACAACTCGCCAACCAGGTAAAAGAGGAAATTGGCGAAAGCCAGAAGAAGTTGGAAACGGGACTTGGCGAAATTAGCGAGAGTCAAGAACAGCTAAAAATTACCGTAGGCGAGAAATTTAATGAAATGGAAGAACACGTCAACACTATCGAGTCGAAACTCAAAGCTACGGTCGAGACTGTTGACCAGAAAATTAGGGAAGCCATTAACATACAAATAAACGGCCTAGAGAAGAAATTCGCAGAAGAATCAACGCCAGTTACTGTACCTTGCTACTCTGACGCTAGTATTGAGGAGGCGTACCCGGTGTCGAAATCGTCCCGCCCTGCCGTAAAAGTGTCTACTTATGACGGCAAAACGTCTTGGCAGGTGTTTAAAACACAGTTTAATATGGCATCGACTGCCAATGGATGGGACATTGCAATGCAAGCATGCCAATTGGCTACTTCACTCCGTGGCGAGGCTGCCGGTGTACTGCAGACCATCGCAGTAGAGAAACAACTAGATTTTGAGGCCTTGTCGAGTGCTCTCGAAATGCGCTTTGGCGAGAAATGCCGTAAAGAGTATAGCCGCTTACAGCTGAAGTCCCGCCAACAGAAATCGACAGAGACACTACAGGAACTTGCGTCAGCTATTGAGGGATTAGATCAATTAGCTTTCCCAGAATGTCCGACGGAAGTTAGGGATAACCTAGCATTAGAATACTTTGTGGACGCCATCCGCGATCCAGAGAGTCAACGCGCACTAAGAATGGCGGACATTAAAGACTTGAAGTCAGCTTTGGTGTACGCAATGAAGTACGAGTCCACTCAGAGGGCGACACGCCGTGACCGCCAACTAGTGAGAGGGGTGACAGCCGCCGAAAACGACCCAATAGCCGCTCGATTTGAAGAAATAGAAAAACGAATCGGTGCCTTGGCAGGGGTGAATTCAAACATGCCGCCAAGAAGAAATCCTTTGAAGTGCTGGACCTGCGGGCGTGAGGGGCATCTCAGAAGGAATTGCCTAACGCGCCAAGCCGACGAATCAAAAGACGCCAAGGCTCAGGGAAACTAGTTCCCGGCCACCTTAAGGGGCGAAGGCAGCCGGACGAGGAGAAGCCCTCTTTCAGTACACTGCATGTGTCGTCGACACATCGCGAAGAGAACGGACCGTTTGTAGAAGGGTTCGTGAATGGACAACAGTGTTGCATGTTAGTTGACACAGGTGCTAACGTTACCATCGTCAGGACGGACATAGCCCAAGAATTTGGCGAGAAGTTACTTTTCACGCCGCCAAACATCACTTTGCAGACCGTGACCGGGGACAAGGTAAAGGTAAGAGGAAAAGTTGCTCTTAATATAAGTTTCGGGAATAGTAGTTATCGGCATACGGCATATGTTGCCGATATCTTTGACCCGATCATCCTAGGACTTGACTTTTTGACTGAAAACAACTTCATAATAGATTTTAAACTTAATCAAATCCATGCCATGACCGAAGATATAATTATATTTCGTAACAATAGTGAATCTTGCAACCAGATAATAGCTACCCAAGATATCAGCATTCCTTCCATGTCAGAAATAGTCACGACCGGTTTAGTTCAGAATGACAATAACTATACTATCGCCATCACCGAATACCCCAACAATGACAATAGTAAAAGAGGTCTTTTAGTTGCCGCAACTCTTGTGGACCTGTCGAAAGGTGCGGTTCCTGTCAGGATTGCCAATGTCAGTGACAAAGCTAAGGTAATCCGGAAGAAGGAAATGCTGGCAACTTGTACCCCGATCACCGGAATAAGCAGAAAGTGTGACCTGGCAGTCGTCGAACGCTCTAATTTGACAGAAGATTTATTAAAGAATGTAGAATTGACTGTTCAACAGAGGATGGGGGCAGAAAAATTCATCGATGAGTTCCAAGACGTGTTCGCCCGTGCATCGGAAGTGGGTCGTACGAACTTGACGCAACACCGAATTGACACGGGGAACCACCCACCAATCAAGCAACATCCCGGAAGACTCCCTTTGGTGAAACAAGAGGAGGTTGGCGAACTACTAAAAGCGATGCTGAAGGATGATGTTATCGAGCCCTCCACCAGTCCGTGGGCTTCTCCTATCGTCCTAGTCTGGAAGAAGGATGGATCTACCAGGTTTTGCGTAGATTACCGCCGGTTAAATGACATAACTAAGAAGGACAGCTACCCGCTCCTTAGAATTGATGACACCTTAGACACCCTCACCGGGCACAAGTGGTTTTCCACTCTTGACCTGAAAAGCGGGTACTGGCAGGTTGAAATCAGACCCGAAGATAAAGAGAAGACAGCGTTCACTACTGGGCCAGGACAAGGGCTATGGCAGTTCAAAGTTATGCCATTTGGACTATGCAATGCGCCCGCGACTTTCGAGCGTCTAATGGAAACAGTTTTGCGAGGACTTTCCTACGAAGCCTGTCTGGTCTATTTGGACGATATAATCGTTGTAGGGCGAGATTTTGAAGACCACCTAAGAAATCTCAGAAAGGTGCTACAAAGGCTACAGGGGGCTAGTTTGAAGCTCAATTCTAAGAAATGCAACTTGTTTCGCCCCCAGGTGACGTACCTCGGTCATATCATCTCCGACAGAAGGCTCCAGACTGACCCTAGCAAAGTGTCGGCAGTCAAAGACTGGTGCCGACCAGAAGATGTACATCAATTGCGCAGCTTTTTAGGTCTCTGCTCTTACTACAGGCGGTTTGTTAAAGGGTTCTCGAATTTAGTTCGACCCCTTCACAGATTGACAGAAGCAAACCAGAAGTTCGTCTGGACTGATGAGTGTGAAGACGCATTCAAGAAGCTTAAGAAAACCCTAACGTCTACACCCATCCTGGCCTACCCAGAGCCTGATAAAGAATTTATCCTTGACACGGACGCAAGCTTTGGATGCGTCGGGGCAGTCCTGTCGCAGGAAATAGACGGACAAGAAAGAGTTATCACCTACTGGAGCAAGTGCCTTTCCAAGAGTGAACGGAACTACTGCGTCATAAGAAAAGAATTGCTAGCCATGGTGAAGGCCGTAGAACATTTCCATCATTACTTGTACGGCCGGAAGTTTGTGCTGCGAACCGACCACGCCTCTCTCACATGACTTCTGAACTTTAAAAATCCTGAAGGCCAGGTGGCCAGATGGATACAGAGATTACAAGAATACACTATCGACCTGAAACACCGTAAGGGTTCTTCGCACGGTAATGCTGACGCGCTATCCAGAAGACCGTGCTCTGACAGTTGCCGATATTGCACCAAGGCCGAGAAGAAGTATGGCTTTGAAATTCCTACTGTTCAGCAAGTCACTGCTGTCACCCTGTCTCCGGACCCGTGGAGTGATGAGCAGCTTCGAAAAGAACAAAATGAAGACCCAGACATCAAACCCATAGTAGAACACATGGGGTTGTCCAGCACCAAACCTGGCTGGCAACAGATATTGACCTTTAGCCCGAATACCAAATACTACTGGGCTCTTTGGAACTCCCTGCACTTACGAAACGGTGTCCTATACCGAAAGTGGGAGTCAGACGATGGGAAAACAACAAGATGGCAGCTCGTGGTTCCTCGCTCAAAAATTCCTGCAATTTTAGAACTCCACAGTAGTCCCGCCGGAGGGCATTTTGGGGTGATGAAGACCCTGAACAAGGTGCGGGAGCGATTCTTCTGGGGAAAAGCCAGAGACGATGTCGAGAAGTGGTGCCGAGCCTGCGACGCCTGTGCAGCTCGCAAAGGACCAAAGAGACGTAGCCGAGGGAAGATGCAACGTTACAACGTAGGTGCCCCCTTCGAGCGCGTCGCCATCGACATCCTGGGACCTCTTCCACGTTCTACTGATGGCAACAAGTACATGCTCGTTGCCATGGACTATTTTACTAAGTGGCCAGAAGTTTACCCCATAGCTGATCAGGAGGCAGTCACCGTAGCTGAAACTTTAGTTCTGAATTGGGTCTCCAGATTCGGAGCTCCCATGCAGATACACTCTGATCAGGGGACTAATTTCACATCTGCAATTTTCACCGAAATGTGCCGACTATTGGAGATCGAGAAAACCAGAACAACTCCTCTACACCCCCAGTCGGATGGTATGGTCGAACGCTTTAATAGAACCATCCTTAACCACATTTCTTTACTTGTATCTAGGCACCAGAAGGACTGGGACCGGCACCTACCTCTTTTCCTTTTAGTATCGCAGCGCCGTCCATGAGACAACGGGGCACACTCCTGCTGAGATGCTTTATGGACGGAATCTGCGGCTGCCGTGTGACCTCCTTTTTGGCTGCCCCCCTGATGCATCCTCTTCTCCGGAGGAGTATGTCCGCGATGTCCAGGACAGACTGGAAGGAATCCACCACTTCGCCCGGGAGCGGATCAACGTGGCCAGCGACAGAATGAAGAGGGGGTACGACGCGACAGCGACAGATCACCAGTTCCAGGAAGGAAGTAAAGTGTGGCTGTGGAGCCCCGTTCGTAGGAAAGGCTTGTCCCCCAAACTACAGTCCCACTGGAGCGGTCCCTTCGTCGTGGTCAACAGAATCAACGATGTCGTCGTACGGATTCGCAAATCTGCGAACAGCAAAGCGAAGGTAGTGCATTACGACCGGCTCGCTCCTTACCATGGGACGTGAGTGGGTCCTGAAGAGTTTGAGGATACCCGAGCCACGGCTCGTAGGCTGTTGCTCCTAAGTAGATTCAGGCTACCAAATTTATTTATTTATTTATTATTTTTATTTTATATACTAATGTTGCAACTGTTGTTTTTATGTGTTTATTTATTTAATTTGTAATGGTATATGTGTTGTTTTTATGAAATTGTATTTTGTAGTAGTATTTTTAGGACCGTTGTTGTTAGTGTAGGACTGTCCGGGACGTCCAGTCTTTTGAGGAGGGGGCAATGTTACATTTTTGGGAGTCAATTTGGCGTTTTATCGGCAAAGTACGATGTTTCGGGAGTTGTGGAATTAAAACCAAGGAGTAAGTGATAAATCTGGATATTAGGTTGATTGTTGGAAAATCGTTTGGTTGTGTAGTGTGGCAACGCGGGTTTTTGTTGTACGAGATTAATAGGGTTTTAGAACAGTAATTGAGTTTAAGCGTAGTTCTTGAAGTGCTAGGTGAGCGTTTTCTTGGGAAGTTCAAGTTCTCTCGGTGTAGAGAGAGGTATTTTCTTGGAATAGAGTTCTACGGATCTTTGGTGAAAAAGGTCGTATAAGTTTACTATTAAGTGCTATAATAATTGTATTATTGTATGTGTTCTAAAACTTGAGATTCCTGCTGTAAGAGTGGAATGTGTAGGTGCTGAGGATTGTGAATTTCAGCGAAGATTTGCAGTAATATTGTCCTCTACTGCTGTTACTTGTGTAAAAAAAGATTCTATGTTATCTATGTTCTGCTGTTTATATAAATTTCCTCTGTTTCTCAATTTGTGGTAACTGGCATGATTTATTTCTGTTGTATTTGAAATTCACTTGTAGATTTTAATTTTCCCCGTACCACGAAGTTGGTACAATATATATATATATGTATATATATATATATATATATATATATATATATATATATATATATGTATATGTATATATATATATATGTATATATATATATGTATATATATATATATATATATGTATTGTTACGAATCCATTGATTTTCACAATCTTAAAGAACAAGACCCCCCCTTCTTTTCATGCACGTTCCAGGAAAAAACAACAGTGAACCTGAAGGCGGAACCCCCCTTCTTTTCATGCACGTTCCAGGAAAAAACAACAGGGAACCTGAGGGCGGATCCAAACAGCTGTTGAAGCTAGACCAATCAAAATGCAGAGAAATGAGGTCACTTTTAAAAGGCGCCAATTAGAGCCCTTTTTATATTTAGAGAGATACCAGCTCCAAAATTCAAAGTGCGTTGCTACGACAGTAAAAAAATTCAGTTAGCTCTGAGTTCTCACGCTGAGACTGGCTACTCCGGCTTTTGCAGCCGTGACTTCGTTTCAAGTCCTCGGTGAGGCAAAGTGTTTACTTTCGATTCGGAGAAGAATCGTTCGACACCCCGTCGACTTACTTCGGGCAGAAGTATATTGAAGGCTGAGCTCAGGATCTCAAGCTAAGAGGTGCTACTCAGGCCTCGCAGCCTATAATTTAAATTCTCGATAAGTCCTTGTGATAGGCGAAGAGTTTTATTGACTTCCTGTCGACCTAGCTTGTTTAATGATCCCAGAAGGATTTGGACAATTGTTGAGTTTCTGTGGACTTCAATTCTTGCAGGTGATCGTGACGTATCCTGAGTTCCCGTGCACGATCAAAATAACTTTAGTGCCTGAGTGCAGTTAGACATCTAATATCAACTGAGGTGTGGTAGCTGACTCGTGTATCCGCACAGCATTAGAGAGCATCGCTCCTGTAATTTTCATCGACTCAATCATCATGTAAATAAATCGGTCATTTTAAATATTATTAGATAGTATCGCTGATTTCTTTTCGCTACCATTCGGCGAATTCTTTACAATCCAGTAAATTGGTGGCAGCTCCGGGATTTAATGCTACTCCAGAAAACAGTAGCAGCCCACATCTCAAATTTAAATTATAGTGAGAACTTTCGACTAAAAGAACTTGTATTGTGAGTGACCGACAGTGTGAAAGAATTCACTACAAATCATCGCGGATGCTGAAAAAGTCATCAGATAAAGGTAAGCCTGACTTTTATTAGAGGCGATCTTAGTAATTGTGTTATTAATGCGTGACAAGTGTAAATTTAAAATTCTTAAGAACATGTATTTAAATTGCAAATGTGCATATAGTATGGATTAAAATTTGAGTTGTATTTTAATAAAATTATAACTAATATTGCAAGAGTGTTTTAAAACTGAGAATTAAAAGCCAAGTTATTAATGGCTCAAATAGAAAGAGTTCAGTGAATGATCTTGAGTTGAAATTAAAATTAGTTAAGAACCGTTAAATTTTCTTGTACAGATGCAAGACATTAACTGAAAATTCATAACTTATAATAACCTATTGAGAAGTGTATTTATTGAAGTTGTACTAGCAAAGTGTTTTTAAAGTACATTGAAATTATATTTTAAAAGTGTTGCATTATGTATAGTGTTAACATAAATGTTATAGAATATCAGTAAGATTATTGAAATTATTAGTAATTGCATAATATAAAATTTAAAATTGGTTCAGTACAATCCAATTGATATTATTGTGTAAAGTACGTGTTATTAGTATATATATTCTGTTTTGTGTGTGTAAATTGGGTTGAGCAGGAATTGGGGTCAGTAATCCCTTGTTAGAAGTATAGAATTTAAAATGGCGCTCTTATACAACTATAGGAAACCTGATTTACAGAAGCTAGCATACAAATTGACAATTCCGTTCGAGGATTCAGATAGAATCCGGGATTTGGTTGAGAAAATCGTTGCGAGCGATAGTTTTGAGGAAGAAAGCGCGAAGGGTATGTTGCGAATTATCGTAGAGGACCGACAAATTGAGGAAAACAGACAAAAGGCAGAGTTAGCCAGACAAAAGGCAGAGGAAAAAGAGATATCGGGATAAGGAATTTGAGTTAGCCAAACTTAAAATCACCCAAGCGGGTGAAACTCTAAGCATGGCGTCCACAAGCCAAGAAAACGCGAAACCCGCGACAAACATTAAATCAGTCATGCAGAGGTATGACTCTGCTAAAACTGATATGGCGTTATATTTAATTCTTTTTGAGAGACAGGCCAAGAAACTCGATATTGATGAGAGTGAATGGGTATCTCAATTATTGAGCCTAATGCCCATCGACGTATGTGAAATAGTGATAAAACAACCCGAAGAGAAGAGTGATTGTTACACTCACATTAAATCTGTTCTGCTTAGCCGGTTCAAACTTAGCCCAGAGGCTTTTCGGACCAAATTCCAAACGCATCAGCGTAAACCAGACGTGCTGTGGCAAGACTTGGTATTTGATTTACAGAGCTATTTAAGTGGATGGCTCGACGGAGTAGGGATAAATGATTTTGAAAAACTTAAAGATTTAATGACGGCTGACCAATTAAAAAAACGTGCTCCTACAGAAATTAAAGAACATTTTATAGACCAATGGGGAAATTTAAATAACCCTCAAGAATTGGCAGAAAAACTAGACGCATATGAGGCTTCCCGCCGTTTCATAAAAAAACCCCTACAACCGAAATCTTTCGAAAACAAATTTGTAGATAAATCGAAATTCAAGAGCAAAACTAAGGTAGAGGAGAAAGTTGAGAATGAGAAGAACGGGGTTAAAAACAAATTGAAACCTAACGCGAGTAATTCTAATTGGCGAACGGGGGAATTTGAAAGAAAACGAGATCCCATCTGTTTTCACTGTAGTCTGCCGGGTCACATTAGACCGAACTGTCCTGAGTTAAGCAAATCAAATGAGCTAGTTAATAACCTCGCGACCGATGCGAATTTTGCCCCTTCATTTGAGCCGTATCTGAGCAAGGCTAAGATTAACGGGGTAGAAACTACAGTTCTAAGAGACAGTGGTAGTAGCGTTGATCTGGGGACAATGAGTTTAGTCAAACCAGAAGACTTTACGGGGGAACATGTTTGGCTTAAACAGCCCCTTGATAACCATTTCCGATGCTTACCGTTAGCTACGATTGAGATCGAGAACCCAGAATTTGGTATCGTCAAAACCAAGGCGGCGATAGTTGACCAATCGGTGAGCATGTCCCATTACTTGCTAGGAAACGCGACGCAAGAACTCATCGAAGGAGTTGAAAAACAACCTGAGAGGGTAAACGCTGTGCAAACTAGGAGTCGAACTAAAGAGACTCAGAGAGACCTCGAAGATCGCGTAAGGTAACCCGACCCCAACGCGCAGGTAAAAAGAGACGAAGAGAACAATAATGATATTGGTTTAATCCGACCTGAGAACAAGGAGGAACCACAAATCGAATTGCCCCCCTCAGAAGGTGATTGTGGTCAGGAATTAATTGGCATTGATGCCGCAGAATTCCGGAAACAACAGCAAAGTTGTCCTGAATTAAAATCCCTTTGGGAAAAGGTTGGAGGAAAGAAAACTTCAGAGTTTGAAGTAGAAAAAGGGTTACTTTTCCGAAAAACGAAAGATCATAGAGGCGAGATGCGCAGGCAGTTGTTAGTTCCCGCTAAATATGCCGGTAAAATTATGAGTCTATGTCATGACGTATTTGGGTCGCATTTAGGGGAGCGTAAAACTAAAGACAAAATCTTACGATACTATTTTTGGCCACAGTGCATTAAGCAAATTGAAGAGTTCGTGAAAACTTGCGATCCTTGTCAGAGAGTAGGGAAACCCTCTGAGCAAAAGAAGGCACCCCTGAAGTTAGTGCCTGTAATTTCTGAGTTATTCGCGAAATTGAATATTGATACGGTTGGACCCTTACCGACGTCTCACACAGGGAAAAGGTATCTATTAACAGCTATTTGCCTCGCTTCCAAATACCCCGAAGCAATCCCGCTTGAAAACATTAATTCCGAAAGTGTCACTGATGCGTTACTTACGATTTTCAGTAGAATAGGTTTTCCGAAAGAGGTCGAGTGTGATAACGGATCTTATTTCACCAGAAATTTTACAACCACCTTTTTTGAGAAATTTGGGATAAAGGTTTTTCACAGCTCAATTCATCATCCGCAAACTAATCCGGTTGAAAGGTTCCACAGAACCATTAAGCGCTTATTGAAAGCCGCATGTATAGAGACAGGTGAGCAGTGGGAAAAACATCTTCCGTCAGTATTGTTAGCCTTAAGAAACGTCCCCAATGTCTCAAATGGGTTCAGCCCCTCCGAATTGTTGTATGGGCGGACCCTTCGCGTGCCTGAAACTATTTTGTTCGAACAATGGTGCGAGTTAGAGGGTAAGGATGATGTAGTGACAGAGTACGTGTATAACCTGATAAATCGATTG
>OU015494.1:6043055-6053055 GCA_907164885.2 Dolomedes plantarius | reverse complement strand
TGCTCAGAAGAATTTATTTAAATTATTTTTTGGTGTAGAGTTAATAAATGCTCTACAGATAAGAAAATTATTTTTTGCATAGTTTTGTGAATTAAAGAGTAATTCATTAAATTCTTATAAGTCATTTTAAAAAAAAATTTTCTTTTATATTATATTGGACTTTATATCCAACACTTGATAGTACTATTTTTGAGAAATATTACTATGATAGTAATATCTTCTATTGTAATTTTGAGAAATTATAGACACATGTTTTTAAATACAGAAAAGAGCTGGTTTAAAGTAAAAATAGTTTATTTAGAAAGTACATAGCACATTTACACAATTTTTTTCTATATTTTCTACAAAACAGGATCCTTTCGCTGTACCTCTGGCTCCATCTTTACAGCATCTAGGGAAAAAAAAGAAAGAGAAAATCAGTTCATAAATTTATGTGAAAGGAAAATGACTCCCATCCCCAGATATAATTTATGAATCAAAAGAATTTATTTAAATTATTTTTCTATGTAGAGTTAGTAAATGCTCTGCAGATAAGAAAATTATTTTTTGCATAGTTTTGTACATTAAAGGGTAATTTATTGTTGTAAAAATAGTTGATTGTTGAAAGTAGTTGAAAAATTCATTGTTGATAAAGTAGAATTAAATAAATCCAATTAGGAAATATAAATTCTGAGACAGGGGTTTAAAAAAACTTGATATAAAACAGCACCCAACACATGAGTGCAGTTTTAAATCTGTTGTCATTTTATTGATAACTACTTCCAAGAAGTAAATTCCTACCACATTTTTTTTGTAAAACCAATTACATACTGTGAAAACTACATCATGTAAAAAATATTTACTTGATTATATAAATATACTAATAGAAAATAGTTATAAAATATTTGTTAAAGAGTATTCCCCTTTTCACTAAATTTCTCTCTGTACAGTAGAAAATCCAACCATGTCGATTAATTTGTTATTATAGATATAAATAAAATAGGGTAGATTGCCTTGATAAGAGTACAATAATAAGTTTTTAATGTTGAGCATAATTTCAGCTCAACATTGAAAGCTGAATCAGAGACTTGTCTAGAATGACACCAAAATTTCCTCTTCACTACTGACAATAATGCTGTTGAAAGTAGAGAAACACAAGAATAAAGATTGAATGCTAAGTAAAACATTTGCATACAAAATCTTAAATTTCTAAATTTAATTACAACATGCCATAGAGAGCATTAATACAGATGCTGGGTCAGATTTAGAAATTTAAGATTTTATATGCTAACATATTATTTAGTATTCAATGTTCATTCTTGTATTTCTTTACTTTCAATGTGAGAGTGATTCTCGATAGTGAAGAGAAAATTTTGTTGTCATTCTAAACAAGTCTCTCAGTCAGCTTTCGATTATTGTACTCTATCAAGGCATTCTAATCTATTTTATTTATATCTGTAATAACTAATCATTTAATTAACAGGATTGAATGTCTTACTGTACTCAGAAATTTAGTGAAAAGGGTGAATACTCTTTAACAACTAATCTATTACTATAATAATGAATAAAGTAAACATTTATTATATGATGTAGCTTTCACAGTAATTGGTTTTACAAAAAATGTGGTAGAAAGTACTCTGGGATAAAACTTCTGCATAGTAATTTAATAGAGCATATCTTTTGTTACTTAATTGTCAAATTATGGTGGAGATCTGTGCATAAAATATTTTTTATTTGCGAGCAGCTGTTATTAGGGATAACCACAGTAAGAAATTATTCAAAATATACTATTTAGATTCAGTAATTACTAAACAATTGTTATGATATATTGTTTGATTAGTCTAGGTTAATTTGAAAAATGAGGTGGGTAATATTGACTAGCTGTCAATGTTGAGTGAAATGGCATAGATTATATTATAAAGCGTGAAGAAACACTTAGACTTTTTGAACCAAGCTTCTAACCCAAATTTAAAATTTTTTTTAAATATTTTGATAATGAGAGTATTTTTCACAGATCTTAACAATGGAATAGAAAACCCGTATAGTCAACAAATTCATGGATAAACGATTCAGTTCTAAAAGCAAAAAGCCTGGTTTCTGTATACTGTTGTAACATGATTATTATAAAAGTATACAGAAACCAGGCCTTTTGCTTTTAGGGCTGCATCTTTTATCCATGACTTAGTTGACAATACAGGTGTTATGTTCCATTCTTTAGATCCATGAAAATATTTTCAATTTTAAAAGTTTTATTAAATTTTTTTTAAAATTCTGGTTAGAAGTTCGGTTTGAAATGTTAAAAGTATTTTATTGCACTTTGTAAAATAATCTATGCTACTGCACTCAACATTGACAGCCAGTCAATCTTTGTATGCTTGCATCATTTTTCAACTTAAGTTAGATAAACCAAATAATACACCATAAAAAAAAACCTACACACTTGCAAACATAACCTTATTATAGTCAACAATTGTTTAATAATTAACTGAACCTAAATAATATATTTTGGAATATTTTTTTACTGCCCTTATCCTTACACTTTATAATAACAGCTGCTCACAAAAATATATTTTATGTGACAGATCTCCACCAAAATTTGACAATGAAATAATAAAAAAATTAAATACTAGGCAGAAGTTAGTATTCCAAATGACATTCAACTACCTATTAGCTCATCAACGAATGATCTAATACATCTATAAGCATTATTATTATTATTATTACTTCTGTAAGGAATTATGAATGAATCCCTAACTACTTCTCAAGAAATTCTGATAATTAAATTTAAAAATTTTTTAACATTAACTATCAAGAGTAAAATAACCCTTGGCATTTTATATCTTTATAATATAAAAATATAAAAATTTTTTTGGTAAGCAGTTATGATAAGACTTTCACAAGAGTCATGGTTAACTGAAGTCCCTGAACTGCACTTTCGGACATACCTAATACTTTAATAACAGGCTTGCCAGTTAAAAATATAATGAATAAAGGAAATCAATATCAATCCACAAATTACTGCAACCAAAGTTTATGAGAATGTTCGGATTAGCATATATAATATACAAAGATAAATTTGAAAATTTGAGTTGTTTATTAATTAAGAATTATGTAATAAAAATATTTTTTATGGTTTTTCATAGAAAAATTCAAATTTAAGTACAAAAAATAAATTTAAAAAAAATATATTCACAACCTTGTGATTTTGCCCACAAGTTCACTGCTGAAAAAAAAAGGATATCTACAGAATAAAAAAAAAATGGGTTCAGTGAGGTTAAAATCAACTTACAGATTATGAATCGAGCACACTGCCAAGTGAGTTGTGGAATCTTTTCATGGAAATCACAATGAGGTGAAGATGGATTCCAGTTTTAGAATTCTGTAAAGAAACCAATATTTTCTTATAATGCCATAATAAAAATTAGAGTCATTTGTGATACCAAGAAGCATTGAAAAGCAGAGTTCATTATAAATTTGCTTATCAGTGAAATAAAAAAGGTCGATCCTTAAAATTTGAAATATTATGATTTTTTGAAATTGAGTAACAATAGAATTGATGTTTGAGTAGTATTCAAAAAGTTATACAATGAGAAAAATAAATGTAATATAAATAAAAGAAGAAAAAAATGTAGCATCGAATTTTTGTTATGGATCATATTGTTAAAAACTATGTTAGGGCTAAAGACATAATCGGTATTTTCAGTTTCACAGTTTGAAAAAAACGGGAAAAAACCAACTTTCTTAAAAGTTTTCTACAATTTTCTGATTTAACCGAACTTCTATTAACGTTTTAATTTATTTCAAGTTAAGTTGGGGGGGGGGCGTCTATGCTTTGGGCCAGTAAGTTCTTATTTATTTTACACAACATGACAACTAAATACTCTCTAAAAGTCTTGAAAACAAATAGCTTATAAATAAGTTATTGAGGACATTCTCAAATTTTTAATGACACACACAGAATGCAAAAGTTTACCTAAAGTTTTAATAAAAATCTAGCACACATGATGTTATCTAAATAAAGGTTCTCCTTGTCAGGTTATACAAGATTTTAAAGTTGAAACTGACAAATTAAATTATATAAATGCATGATGACCAGCAATTTAATAACTTAGGAATGAAAAATATAATAACTTTCTGCATATATTTATATACATATGATTATGCAATACTAAAAAATAAAAACAACTATAAACATTAATATTCAGATGTATGCTGATAAGTGCATGACTTTTTTTCCAGTTGCTTCTTTTCTGCACTCATACAGACTGCATGATTGAGCATAAATCAGAATTATATAGTATGTTGTGTTAAAAATATGCATATCAGATATCTGATCTATAAGTATAAAATCAATAAACTTCTGTTAGAATTTTTAAAAATTATAGCATGAAGTTGAACATATGCAAAAGAAGTTTAGAAGTAAAAATTTTGAAGAAAAATATTAACTTTCTTTTTTATATAATTTCCTGCTCTGGTTGACTGGAGGTTGGGAAAGGAACGAAGTCTGTATGCTTAAAGAGAATACTTTGATAGACATAATTATTCTAAACATTCAAATATTTACTATATAATATACTACAAAATATCATTGATTCAGAACTATAATGAAAGGCTTTTTTTTTGGTTAATAATAAAGTCAGTTGTTCAGTCAAGAAGTCAATTATTGTATTTGGATGATCAGAAATTTTATGTCGTAGAACATCAAGCAATTCAATTACCACATTTAATACATTTTCACCATCACTCATTACTGTTTTCATTTAATCCAAATTCTTTTAAAATGCTTAACATATTATTTATCTTATTTGTTTTGCAAGGAAATTTATAATTATTAAATTTTGAAATCTTACAATTCTTAACAAATGCCACAATATTAAGTTTTAGAATAGCACGTTACCTTTTGATGCTTTCCACAATCCTTTAAGCCAGGCTGATGTTTTGTTGATCTTATCTACGAAGTTAAATACAAACAAAAAGATATTTACTTTACTACAAAATAAAATTACATATTTCATTTAAATACAAAAGAATTTGCATAAATGTATATCTAAATTAAACAGTGTTAGAATGAAGTTTCTGGAATTTGTATAACATTCAATTACATTAATTTAACTTTTATATCCTTTACTAACTGTAGGCAAGACATTTAAGATCAACTCAGTTAATCCTACCCATTCTTTTACATCAATATATGCATTAAATTTGAAACGTTGAAAATTAAAAACAATAATTTATTTTAAATAACTGCAATTAGTTTAATCACAAATCTCTAAACAATAAACAATGTTACTTACTCTTAAGCTGGAGGTAACTTCTTTTAAGAGGCACCCACTATGAGTGAAGCTACCCTCACTACGTCACGCTTTAAAGTGGCAACCCGTGCAAAAGCGTTGTTCTCTACGTCGTTCATTGGTCCACGTAGCTGCCATTCATCCGAAGTTCTGCCTTTCTTCCCCGATCTTTCAAAAATGGCGGCGAATTTAAACCAAATATCAAATTCGATAGCTGAAGCATTTTTTTCTGTTTTCATAAGCTTCTGAGAAGCTAAAAACACAGACGACGACCCCCCTTTTTTATATCAAACCACTGAGCTACTCTTACAATGTCAAAATTTTTGTTAGTTTGTCATTATAAGAAATCTTAGTCATATGAACAGTATTTACAGTTTAAAGAATTCAAATCATAATGAAATACATCTCATTTTCATCATATTAATTTTACAGTAGCATATTCTTATACACATTGGAATGAAAGAAAAACAATGTTTAATTAACGGACCATAGTTAAAACAAACAAATCACAGCTATTTAGTTCTTGTATATTTTTCAAGTTTATTCTGTTTCTAGTTTATATTGTCGTTTTCAAGTTTATATTGTTGTTTTGTTTTGTTTTGGTTCCTTATCCTTTGTAGTACACAAAAACATTCATGTTTTTCAAAAGTCCATAGTAATCACACATGGTTTCCATCACTTGTTTCACTGACACATTGAATTTTTTTTCTTTTTGTTTCATATTTTGGTATTAATGTAATTTTGTTTTTATCAATGCATGTCTCGCAGAAGTGCCCCGAACGGACAACGATGACTCGCTAACTAATTTAACAATCCCTTCTACTGCTTCAGTGTGACATGGAAAATTATTGAAGTCAATACGTTGACTCTCGTGATAGGTTCCTTTATAAACTGCTTTAGTTTTTCATCAGAAATGCCTCTTCATAGGAGATCCTGTTACTTTAACATCATTCCATTCAATCATATCAATAAAATCCTTGGCATCAAAGTTTATACGTTGAATTAAAAACTTTCCTTCATTTGCAGTCCTTGCTTTTAGAATCCTACGTAATCCAAGCTCTCTTACATAACTGCGATCATCTGATATCATACAAAGGAGGAATTTTCTGAAGCAGATTTTTGTCACTGGATAAGGTATAAAAGATGGCATAATAGCACTTTCAACGGCAACAACCAACACTTAAAAATTACTGTAATTGGATGTGATGGAACTGGCTTGAACACTGGATTGAATAATGGTGCGATTCCTTTATTGGAAAAGGAATTAAGAAGGCCACTGCAGTGGTTGATTTGTCTATTTCAAGTAAATGAACTGCCCCTACATCCTAATTAAAGGTCCAAATGAATTTGGAGGAGAAATACACTGCTGGCCACTGTAAATGCAACACCCTGAAGGAAACATGCAAATAACATGAAATTTACAGCATGCATTAGCGGAGGTGAGATATGCAAATGATTAGAATTTCAGCGCAGACGCACATCACGCGCGCCTGTGACGCCACTTCAAAGCGCTATTTAAGGCTTGGAGATTTCGACGATTTCAAGTTCGGCAATTGTGTTTTTCTTGTGGTTTTCTCTAAAAACGATCAATTATGCCTCGTCGAAAACAGCGATCATCTTTTGATCAAGTATCGAGTTCGACAGAGGAAGGATAGTGGCCTACCGAGATTGTGGATTATCTTTCAGGGAAATCGGTAGTCGTATTGGACGAAACCAAACAACTGTAATGCGGATATGTGATCGTTGGATGCAGGAGTGTACGACGGACTGGCGTGTTCGATCGCATCCACCTCAGTGCACCACTTCACGTGATGACAGGCAAATTGTGCGCATGGCAGTGACGGATCGCTCAGTGACATATCGAACCATAACACAGCAAATGCAGTCTGTAACGCATCATCCAGTGTCTGTGCGTACCATTCGACGCCGTTTACAGCAGAGTGGTCTGTCCGCAAGACGTCCATTGCTTTGTCTACCCTTGACGCAGAAACACAGACATCTCCGCCGCCAATGGTGCGATGACAGAAGGATGTGGACGGCAGAATGGAATGAAATTGTCTTTACTGACGAGTCACGCTTCTGTCTGCAACACCACGATGGTCGCATTCGAGTCTGGAGACACCGTGAAGAGAGGATGCTGAACAGCTGCGTTATGCACCGCCACACTGGTCCTGCACCGGGTTTTATGGTATGGGGCGGTATTGGATATCACTCTCGCACACCTCTAGTACGCATTGCCGGTACTTTAAACAGCCAGCGCTACATCTCCGAGGTGTTGGAGCCAGTTGTCCTTCCTTACCTTCAGGGCTTGTCCACAGCCATATTTCAACAGGATAATGCGCGACCACACGTGGCACGCATTGTCCAACGGTTCTTTGTCAATCGCCAGATTGAATTGCTTCCCTGGCCGCCTCGCTCTCCGGATCTTTCGCCGATAGAAAACATGTGGTCCATGGTTGCTCTACGTTTGACCCAGATTCCATCCCCAGCTGCCACAGCAGATCAACTTTGGCAACGTGTGGAAGCTGCTTGGTCTGCTGTATCCCAAGAAATCATCCAAAGTCTCTTTGAATCAATGCCGAGGCGTGTGGCAGCGGTGATCTCCAACAATGGCGGCTACTCTGGCTACTGATTTTGGCAGGAACCACACTTCACAGAAGTCTATAAATTTAATCATTTGATACTTGGTCAACATGTTATCTACAAAATAAATTTTGTTGTGATATCTCTTGTCTTTCTTGGTGTTGCAATTTGGGTGGCCAGCAGTGTAGGTAAACTACTAGAAAACTGCTATGAACTACCAGTCATCGAATTTGCACCTATTGAAAATGACATTCCGTTACTAGAAATTAAGGAAGATTTACGTGTGGACCTAAAATATTTGTTAGAAATGAGTAATGCAATCTGTGTTGGGAGGTGTTCTTCTGATTTGTCCATGAGAAAACCAGGAAAACTTTGTCATTCAAGATGGAATAGATTAGCAAACAGAATACTTCCCTTGTATGCGGGAACAGAATATCCTGCAAAAAATCTCCGAATACTGACTGAGTACATTTTGAAAGTTTATGCAGCTGTTTGGTTTAACCTAAAGCTGAAAGCATCTTGTATCCATGGATCAAAGCACCTGTGGAAACTTGCAAGCTATTCACGTTACCTCCATCACACTCTTAAAAATTTAATTCACCCAGTTATTCAAAGAAATGCATACTTTGCTGCTTCTGAAAATCTCCTCCTTTGTATGATATCAGATGATCGCAGTCACATAAGAGAGCTTGGATTAAGTCTGATTCTAAACACAAAGGCTAAAATTGAAGGGGACATCAGAAAGTTTTTAAACCAACATATAAATTTAGATACCAAGTATTATACTGACATGATTGAATGGAATGATGTTAAAGTAACAGGACTTCCTATGAAGAGCCATATTTCTGATGACAAACTAAAGCCGTTTATAAAGGAAGCAAAAGAATCTGATCACGAGAGTCAACGTATTGACTTCAATAATTTTCCATGTCACACACAAACAGAAAGAAAGGATTGTTAAATTCTATACCGAGTTGTCCGTTCGTGACACTTCTGCAAGAGATGCATTGATAAAAACAAAAATACAATCTCAAAAGAAAATGCCAAAATTTCAAACAAAAAAACAATTCAATGTGTCAGTGAAATAAGCAATGGAAACCATGTGTGATTACTATGGACTTTTGAAAAACATAAATGTTTTTTTCAAAATAACGTTTTGCTTTTAAAGACATTAATCACTATTAATATTTTTCTAAATAAGTGAGATTTGTTTATTTTAACTAATGCCCGTTAATTAAAAATTGTTTTTCTTTCATTCAATTGTATATTATTAAGATATGCTACTGTAAAATTAATATGATGAAAATCGCGAAATTCTACAAAATCAGTTGTTCTGTAATGGCATTTAACAGTTAGAAATACTTAGAATTGTAAGTTTCCTGTAAAAATATCGTATTTTGAATATTTTATTTACAATATATATATGTATATATATATATTATTTTAATATACTATAAAAGAAATAAAAAAATACAAATTTTATCACTTTTTCATAAAAATATCCATTTTGAAGCACTTTGCGGTTTTTGAAAAGATTTTAGTAGAACAATAAAATTTTATTTTATATTCTTTATTCTAATCCCAAGAGGCAACTTTTGAAAACTATAGCATATTTAAATTAAAAAAAAAGTTTTTTCGTTCCACCCTAGCAAACATGCACGAAGATTATCTTGAAACCGCCAACATGCTCTGGTTTGTTATCGGTAATTCACACATTTTTCTTGAGTGGTTCGTAGCATGGGTGGTAGCGCTCTGGGTTTGTAACCTAGCGGTGGCGGGATCGAGTCCCGCGGCTGGCATTTTTTTCCTCTCTTTCCCCTGCTTCAAGGCTGGCAAGCTGAAGTTCTTAGATTATTTCCTTCATGTTAATTAAAAAAATATATGTAATTAACATGTAGATGTTAGTCGACGGCAAAAAAAATTTTAAATGTCGTAAAAAAATATTAATACATAGGCTATTTATGGCAATATAACCTATAAGAAAAAATATTTTGTTTACAAATGTTAACATTTTTAAACTCTCTTGCAAACTCTCTCTGACTGCAGAAATTCCAGGAACATGCTATCTCTTTTCTATATCTTTTACTAACAATTCTTGCTACCAATGGTGTTAGACGAGCTCCACAAAATAAGAACTATTTTCAGAA